>MJUT01002714.1:595359-632657 GCA_002080005.1 Gigantidas platifrons
TATATATATATTTTTTATAGATAATGTACTTATTTTAAAATTAATTAATCCCTCTACCCGCTCATGTTGATCTTTTAATATCCACTTGAACTTTAAGTTGATACTTGTAAAGGACCCCATTGGAAATAAGCTGAATGGCTTTCATGGGCTATCCTTGGTATGAAAGTTTTCAGCAGCTGCAATGAGTGGATTGAAGTTTCTGTTAATGATGGCAGTTTTATGTTTTATTTTTAAATTAACGAGAAATTTTTAAACACTTGTGTATGATGTTGAAATTTTTAAACCTAAATATATTTAACCTTTACTTTTTTACTATTCAAGACAGTACTGGTTTTTCACCTTAAAAACTTTTATTTGGTAGAGATATGATTTGCCCTATAGATATAATTTCTGGTTTTTCATTTAAAAATAAAGTTACCCTTTGCCCTGTTCAATATGTTGAATGGATAAAACACACCCTTTCAGTGACCTATGAATTTGGTAATAAAAATCTGCAGCAAGCTGCTTCTCGTCAAAAATGAAATTACGATCGTGGTGCAAAACCACGTAGTTTTGACAAGCCGAGCATAGTTTCGTGTGGCGATGGTACCCTCCTAAAGCGGGATTAAAGTTAGCTAAGGGTTGGACCTGTCCTTATTATATTGAAAAAAGTAAGCGATGCCTTATATAAAATAAAGTTATTGCCCCATACAACATTTTTAATTGTCCACGTGGATCATTTGAAACCTTATACTGGTAAAAATTTACCAAGCGACTGGGAACACGATATTTCTGAATTTACTACTGATTTTGAAGAATTACCAGAAGAAAACTTGCTAGACGATTCCGAAGATTTTAATATTTCTGACGACCTACATACTTCTATAGAAGTACCTAATTTTGATACTCCTGAAGCGAGGGTTGATACACCACCCCCTTTTCAAACAGGGTGTGTAACCCCTCCCCGAAGAACACGCTGTGGTCGATCAGTTAGAAAGCCAATAAAGTTTTCACCTTCTTTATGATATTAGATTAGGGGTAAAATATCAGGAAATTAATATTAAAATAAAATTAGTGCAATGAAACTGGTTTTTCCTCTTGTAAATATGTAAATAAATTTTGTTTTTGTAATGAATACAGATAGATAAGCCAAATCAGTCCTGTTCTACATAAAAAAAATTGAAAGAGCCTCTTTTCTGTTTTGTTGAATTTGAAAAATTGGTAGTAGGAATAAATTTAGTACTGCTATCCAATATATTTCAATTTTCAAGAAAATGTCCGTAAAAGAAAGATGTTGTTCCAAGAGTGAAAAGAAAGTAAATGGACTGGTTTTACTTAGAAATAAAGTATTTTGTATTTTAGTAGGGATATGATAATTTGATTATATTTCCGAAGTGACAATTTAAAGAGATAAAGAGTGGTTAAATTTAAGAAACTTTTGTGTTTTTTTATGTACACTAACATTGTAGAGATTGTGATTAAGCCTATAGGCGCAAATAGGTATTTAGGTGGTCGAATTTAGATTTTTGTATAGGTTTTCCAAATAAAGTAGGGTTCCTAGTCTAGATTCAGAATATATTGCTAGAAATAATGTACATACCAAAACTTCCGTTAAAATGTAGGGGTATCTGGTCTAGCAATTTATAATTAATAAATGTTAGCGTATGTATTAAAAAAAAAACTAACGTATGATGATGATTATAGTTTATACTTGGGAAAAATAGTACCGGTTATGAATGACTAAAATCAAAACAACACAAGAAATAAATGTACGTATTTTATTTTTACACAGATACAGTAAAACGAATCGATGGCTGAAATAGAAATTGACGTGGATAATCATGAAGTGATGGCGTTGGATAATGACATGAGACAACCGTGGCCGACAGAAGGCATGCCGTGTGAAGTCAGCGAATGTTCCAATTACATTTATTGCTCGTATAATAGTTATATTAAACACTGGAAAAGGTTTCATATAGAAACTACTGTAGTACAAACATGCGCAAAATGTTCACAAGAACTTAGAACAAACAACAAATGACGTAGACACTTTCATCAGCTTAAAATCAATCAAATTGATACACTATTGCAAAAAGCAAAACCAAAACAAATATATGCTACATTAATCCGAAGGAATTAGTTCCTAGAATCCATCATAAAAAGTAAAATGTCTTCTTCTTTTTTTTTTTTAATAAGAATGTTCAAAATATATCTTCTATTTTAGAATGTCGCTAGATATAAGCATAGCACCATTTGTAAAACGTGGTGAAATCATGGACCAGAGAGAAGTGTGGCCCTCGCAAGGAATGGTTTTTGAGGTAGAGGGCTGTACAAGCCCTCACTTAACCACTTATATCAAATACGCTGCACACTGGCGGCTACAGGACATGCAGTTTGTCAAAATAACATTATGTCCTGTTGAAGGATGCAAGACAAAATTTGCAGAGAGATGGAAGGTCAACAAACATTTAAAGATGGAACATAAATTCTCATCTGAGAAAGTGAAAACTACTATATTGAAGGTTCCAAGGAGCACAACATGTACTTTATAGAGATACAAAGGAAATTCGGATGAGGAGGGTAGTGAAGATTAACACAAGTGCGCGTGAGTTGGTCAAACAGCAAAGGCAAGATTATGTCAGGCGCCATGCCGTTACCACATTGGCACAATAGCCGGAGGAGCTACCAGTGTGTCGCGGACATTATGTAGATATTGATTTCAATAATAATCAAGCTAAAGTAGTGAAGAGATGGTAGGATGGGACAGCAAGTTTATTTGTGGACTTCAGAACTTTGAAGTGGACAGATTTTGGTGCTTGTTTTTTATGTAATTTTGAATTTTTTTTTTTTATATCGTTTACAATTGTTGATTTAATTTTGTTCGTTAAATATGTTTCAAAATACTTCATTTTCGAACAAAATAATTTGTCCTGAGGGTGGAAGGATTGCTTTTTGTGTACATACAAATAGTTAACAAATCTCCAAACCCTTGATATAAAAATTATAAATCTGGATCTGAAATTTGCTTTGACCTGTTTTACACCTATTTGGACATTGTTATCTAGTAGTTTATAGTCTATGACCATTTTTTGTAACTTCTATTGTGATATAATGTTTGTTAAGTTGATTTCAAATCTTCATACCTTACTTTCTTCGTCTGTATTCTTTTTGGCGGAAAAAGAGTTATCTACCCTACTTTTGAAATGAATTTTCTGATTGGTTTAGAAAACAGAGAAATTTCATTCACAAAATTATTGTAAATTATCTCCTTTTGAAACTCGTATTGGAAAGGTGATTAATTATTTCACGTGCCCAATTGCTTAGATGGAAATTATACATATTCTAGTATTCTATTGTGTTCATAAATTTAAGTTGGGAAATAGTTAAATGTTTGCAAGTTTAAGAATGTGTGCATAGCAAATGCACCCATGTTTATTTTTAGTACAAATGTTTAATACACCTCTGACAAGTTTGTCATTTACATACTGGGTAATATAGGCCACTTGGGTCAAATATAGATCCAGTTGACATTTATTTAACTTTTGGAAAGCATGTCATTGCATCTGACTAGCTTAACAAATCTCTACAATTAAGTAACCTTACTTATATTCGGAGATTTACTTACAAACCATCTATTTGTATGGTTTTTCACATGTCTACTTTTTGGACTTAACATTTTTAAGTTTTGTAATTTTTACCTAACTAAATTTCACTTCTGATTTTGTATTCCTTTAGTGTTAAAATCAATTCGACTTTAAACATGTAGGAAGATTATTTCTTTTCGTGAAAAGTCTTGACATTTCTACCACAGTGTGTTCTTAGGGTTATATAAAGAGAGTGAAGAACTTTACCAGTATCGTCCGCCTGCCATATAATTCTAGCCATAATATTTGAATTGTTTTTGATATTCATTAGTTTATTTTTTTAGTATATGTAAAACTTATTTATAGTTGTGTCTTACTGCTAGCTAAATATATGACTCAAGAGCACAGTGGTTACGAACTCGTCTGATGACCCAACTTACATAAACTCTAAAGCCTCACTTTGGAGTCCGTTGTACAATTGTGGTCTGTTGTTGGAGGTTTTTGTGGCTAAATCAGACATTTCAGTACACACAAAGGGACGGTGAACCACATACACCAGAGCTTCCTGTTACATGTGAAATGGCGGCTAATCAGGACGCTTTGAAATTCCCATTTGAACTAAATGAAGAGTTGGATTTGTCCACAACACCCATTTTAAGACTATCCACCAGAATGGCTCCCAGAAAGGTTTAAGACATCAACAGAAACTTCAGATTGAACAAATTGACCCCAACATGTATGAACCTTCAGCTAGGATTGTTGCATTTACAATTCACAGAAAGAAATTAGAAGCATGGATCAGGGCTATGGGAATTTTGTATTATGAACATTTTGGTAAAATAGGACCACCTCACCACATTTATTGGTATGATGAACCAGATCATTGGGAAAAAGAGGGAAACAAAGCTATATGCATTGATGTTACTAAAAGCTCCCAGCTTCTATACAAAATCACAATATTGTAGTGAAACTACGTTTGTGTGCTCCGCACTAGTGGAGGAACTGTGACGTGGTAGCCTGCGACCAATGGGATGCTGAATTGCTTGACCCCGTGACCCTGCCAATACCTCAGCAGTCCGAGATCTGCCTCACTCTCATTCCTGATAGCCGGCCTACAAGTGAACCAAAGCAAAAAGGATAATTCTTAGGTAATTATTGTATGTTCATAATATTAGCGAGTGGTTATATCGTTGGGAACTAGCAACCCCACAGACACGATAACACATTATATACTTGGTCCCTAGAATACAAGTATGTAGGTAGAGGGACGAAATTATACAACAATATTTGTAACAACTGGACTGATTCAAGCCCAGTGTTCATGTAAAGATAAATTTGTTCGTCGTGACTTTCCAAAATTATTAGAATTAGTCAAAAATATATGTGCGTTTAATAATGTTTGTATTGATGGGTCAGGGAATCCAAGTACAAGCACAGACACACAACAAACTACAAAATGTAGACACCAATGATACACAACAAACTGTACAAAATGTAGAGGATGTGTCAGGCATCGACTGTTTTTCATCAACATAAAATTTTCACGTTTATATTTTTTCACTTTGTAAAGGTCATCCTGTTAAAGAGAGTTTTACCACCAAATAATTGTGATAGAATTAATGTACAACGTTTTCGTGACTTTTGATATATTCCCTATAATAGCAATTTCTTTCAACCTTTGCAAGCCTATACATTTTACGATCCTTCCTATCCATAGTATGATAATGTCTTTGTGTTGACATCAACTGTCAAAAATATTTTTTTATCAACATAAAATTTTCACGTTTATTGGTTGTCATTTTGTAGCGGTTCTTCTTCTTCGATTTCAAAGGTTACTTATTCGCGCCAAACTTTTGCAGGTAATTTACCTATGAACTCGTTCTAAACCTATACACCCGCATTGCGGCATATTGTCAACCAATAATTTATTGTTCTTATAATACTATTTGTAAACAATAACATCCAATCGTCATTGAATAACAGACACACCTACAACGAGTTCATATCAACAAAAACAAAAACATGTGTTCGCCTACCTTTAATAAATACATTCGTTTTCGTGCCTTGATTTATTCCTAATAATAGTAATTTCTTTGATCCCTTGGAAGCAGAGACACTTTACGATCTTTCCGATCCACAATATGATAATGTCTTTGTGTAGATATCGACTGTCAAAAATATATTTTATCAACATAACATTTTCACGTGGATGCTTTGTCATGGTAAAGAGAGTTTTCTTCTTCCAAATACAAGACTAAACTCTAAGGTTATAGTGCGTAACGTCTCGGAAAAGTGTGCGCTATGTCCACGGACACATTAAAAGTATAATAAACAAAAAATAACTAACTATACGGGTCCGCCTAATTACCAAATCGGAATCAAATTGGATATACATATCATACAAACAGGAAAAAGTTTTAGAAACTTATTCTTTCAAATTGTTAATTGTGATACTACATTTTTTTCTGTTTATGTTTTTATGCCTTGGTGGAAAATTAAGTGTGTATATATTTGGTCAGATATTTTCTGAAGTATAATTGGTATAAATGAAAAGATCAGGAACTGCTCAAAACAAGGAAAACTCGAGAATAATCAGGGAAATCAGGATTTGCTTGACAGACTGTCGTGGAAATATCTAACAATCATGATGATCGAATTCTTGTATTCGGAATTTGAAAATTATTCAATTACAGGTACACAGCATACAACCGATTACTTACACAATTGGACATAGTCACATACTATTGTCTTATCAAATATGGGAAAAAATAATGTGTATATCCCGTGTGTATTAAAATATCTTCAATAAAGTTATATTTCAAAGAATGGACCATTCATTGACGAATTCCCACAATAAATTGTATTTATGTTATAAATGTCAAATAGGTGAAAAACAAAAATTGTACATTATCTACCATTTATGTCCGTGTATGCATTATCCTTCATAATTGATCTTTAGGATAGATGTGAAATAGTCTACAACTGGAAGGTGAAGTTCATTGAAGAAAATTTGATAGACATGAGACATACACAATACTTACTGAATTTTACCTAATGTGATAAAACGATGTTTTGCGACCATTTCCGATGGTTTTTGATTGTATTATAACAAATCTGTTGTAGGGTATGAGGTAAAGATGCAAGCTATATATGGTTGACAAAAATCAAATCAACATTCGTAATTATTGAATTTTATTAAAGTTGTCAGATGCTGTTACAAAGAAATTAACAATAGTCACAATGAAAGTGAGAATACGAAATACAGAGTCAGTATATCAAGTATATGAAAAACTCTACCACTATAACAGATGAACGCAATGTTTGTTCGTTTATAAAAGGTACACTTTTACTAAGTACATAAATATTGATTGATGTCATTGTAACCAATATATATATATATATATACATTTACTTTCTATTAGTAGCAATCATTCAAAATAATATATTCAACTAAAGATTATGTTACATAAGTATTTATAAATTCCTAGTTGAAAACAAAATCATATTGCGCGGTTAAATGAAAAAAATCAAACTTTTGCCAAGTAAGGACATTTACATGGTAGCAACCAAACAAAACATTGCAAAGAAAACCCTCATTTTAAAAATGCACACATTTTCATTTAAAAAAATTGTAACACAAATTCATACGCAGTCATTTCTGTCAGTTGTTCGTCTTGTCTTTGAAATTAAGAAATACTCTCGCAGTGGGGTCATCAATAAAGTTAGGCATCAGTTTTACCAATTTGACATATCTTTGCAAATAACTGAATAATGTGTGCGTCATTCCTAATGAAACAGGCGCACTTGCTGCTGTTTGTGTTCTGCAATCTGTAAATATATTTAAGCAAAAGATGAAAGTGTAGATTGCGGTAAGTGACTAAAAAAGTAGTCGGTTAATGCTGGAATATAGCATATTAACGGTGAAAGTAGCCAAGAAAATCAGAATGTAATCAACTGACTCAAAAAATGTAGTCAACTTTCGTTCAAAATCTTACACTTTAGGTTGCGTGAGGTGACAACTAATCTCCGATAGAATATTAAAATTAACGTTATTTGTCTGCAGTTTAGCTCTAACTGGAAATAAAATATGTACATACCATGACAACTACACCTTCTTCGGTTATCTGTGCATTATCGATATTTTTCAGCATCATGTTTTTACCGACCCTGGTATCTGCCCATTCACTTGTATCAACCTGAACAGTAGATAATCTCTCGTCAATATCAACTCCTTGGGATCGAGCCCCTTGGTGTTTTCATCAGCCAGGATAGCCTCTGCTCTTTTGGCTACGTCCGATTGCAGAAATCCGTCGATGTCTAACGGTTCTATCATAGTTTCTGAAAATAATTTGAAAGATCATTATTTTTATATAAAAGGTAGTAGTTATTTCACAGAAAAAAATATACAACATATCATTTAATTAATTCACACCGATTTTCAAAGTGGCTCGGGTGGATCAATGAGTTAAGTTGTTGAATCTTAACAATTCATACAAGCCTATCACCAATACGGCGTGGGTTCAAGGCCGGCTTTGTAAATTACAAAAAAGGGTGCACTCGACTTGCAGCCGCATGTGATAAAGTTTATCAGTTGCTTGCCCATGGTCAGTGGTTCTATTCGGGTACTCCGAGTTCCTCCACCACTAAAACTGGTCGCCACGATATAGCTGAAATATTGTTGAAAGTGGCGTTAAACACCAAAAATCAAATCCAATTTTCAATTAGACAACACATCGTTTATTTAATACATACCAATTTCCTCTGTTTCGACAACGGTTCTTCTGGTGCATACTTGTTTTCTTAGGGCTTTGCTGTATACTTTCATGCTCTGTTGCACTGCATAAATTCCACTTTCTCTGTTCTTGTCTGTGCCTGTCCTGATGCAGAATTCGTAAAATAGATTGAGTGACGATAGGTAACTTCGGATGGTTCCAGGCTGCCTGATTTCCAACCATTTGTTCATCCACATTGTTCGGATTAACTCGTCGCTAAAGAGGTCCTGTATCTTGTGCCCATCACCAATCATATGGAATATGGTGAACACCTGGTGGGCATGCTGGTACGATTCTCTGGCATTTTTGAGGTAGGGGGCTCCCAGTAACCAACCTACGAATTTGCGAAATCTCACATCTGAAATAAATATTGATACATTAATGGCAAACATTTATGTCATACAGATTGCATAGAAAAAATATTATAGTATAATACTTGGTAGAGATTGTCAAGAAAAAAAATATTATAGTATAATACTTATAGAGATTGTAAAGAAAAAAAAATATTATAGTATAATACTTACCATCAATTAGCTTCTTTTCGCTTTTCTTAGAGGCGTCCATAATCACACATATGTTGTCTTCTTTACTGACAATATTCGGCTTCTATAATATAAAATGAAATAATATAGCATTAATAATTAATAACTTTGGTATTTCATAACTTAATAAATATAGTGAGTAAAAACATAAACTACAGTACAGTCAGAGACATACCATGATAAATCACTGTGATCCTCTTAGTGATACTGATATATTTGTGCTCTGTTTAATCTACTTACTTACTTTCTTGTGGTTTCTGGGCGATAGCAAGTAACACTAAATACAAACAAATTTTGAAGATATATTAAACTGAACAAAAGATATATCAGTATCATTAAGATGAGTGATATGTCTATCAGAGTGATTTATCATGGTATGTCTATGACTGTACTGTATCCATTTGTTCTTTCAAATTATACTGTTGTAAATTACATTTACTATGTAAGAATGACTGCTTACCACTGATGTCAACTTTTCACATTTTGATGGAGAATCGTCGTCACTGTCTTCCATCACATAAATCTCTAAGGCTGTGTCTGGGTGACCCTAGAATATAAAATATTTTAGAATTTTGAAATTTAAGAAAACATGATAAAACTAAGAAGAAATTGTGATTATAAATACCTTTGGTGGCCAGAGTTTTCTTTCTTTCCTTTTAGGTTCTTTGGAGGACGTCTTAACTTTTTCCGAAAGATGCTCTGCATTTGCCAACAGTGTTTTACATTCTTCTGAATCTCTCTCTCAGTGATGACTCCTGACTAGGTGCTCTTTCAGGTTGTCGCATAGCTTCATACATTGTACTATGGGGCATATTTTAATGATGTATCCTCTCTTCGATATCAATGGAGTCTGTTTTTCTCTTCTTTAGCGTCCGGATGCTGCCTATTCATATGCCGCCATATGTTTTTCTGTGGTTTGCCGCAAATTTTACAATCAACAGCTTTCCTCTCTTTTGCCTTCTTTTTTCCTTTTGGTCTCTTTTCTTTTTGTTGTGGTTCTACAAATTCTGCGAAATCTTGCTCCATCACCCAATCTTGAGTTCTGGAATCAAGATATTCGTCACTACTACCACTCACTTCTACTATGGTCTCTTGTGTTGTTTTTCTTCTCTTAGAAAACATTGCCACTGGCATCTTTTTTGGAACATAGGGTCCAACCTCCTCATCTTCGGTATCAAGACCCGAGGTATCTGGAAGATACGATTCGCTACTAGGATTCTCTGGTGATTCTGATTCCATGTTCTTCTTCATCGATGTACAGTCTGGAAATGATGATAGCATGACAAGTAGTAATAGATATAATGGATTGTTATAAACCACACCCCCTGAAGTGCGCAGATTTATGTTTGAAATAGTGTAGCATTTTTATTACTGTAGCTATTCTCTTCAATGCAGTATCGTTGGAAAGCTACTATCCTCCGCGTTCCAACAAGCTATAATTCGTACAGATTGGGTAAGAAATAAAGAAGTTATCAGTAAAAACGCATTTGGATGGGCTCATTACAAAGGGGATACAATTGTCTTTCATTTGATACCAAATACATTGCCATTGCTTCATCCTATCAAATGGTAATCAGCCAAAAACGCATTTGGATGCTTGCCAGTGAGCACGAAAATTGGTTTTTTGCTTTTTCACCTATGACAAAAAGCTTCAATCTGTCATAACTTTCTTATCCGTGGGTCGATTTTTAAAAACATGGGCTCAATACAAAGGGGATAAAATTGTCTTTAATTTGATACCAAATACGGTGCCATTGCTTATACATACTAGTACAAGTATATACCAGCATACACTAATATACAAACATGAATTTCTCCGACAGTACTTGGAATAATTCTGATTTCTTGAGCTCGACTGAAGGGCTTGTCACTTGCTAGGTCTCCAGAAAATATGGTAAAAAAATATCCATTTTTACACATTTTGTGATTATTTCTAACTTCGAAGATAACACAAAAATTTACAAATTTCTAGAGTCTGAAACTTTTTTATTGTTCCGATATTTTGCAATTCCGTTGACTGTTCTAATTTCCTTTTGGCATCTTGACCCATTCTGAACAATTCAGAGATATATCGTGTCGTTGTTGAACAAATCTAATTTGCACTCAACAATTGTTAACTCCTTGTTTTTTAATCCCATGTGCCCAATTTGGGTTTCAGGGGAGGGAACTCATCATAAAATAACCTTTTCTACCCCTCCACACCAACAAAAAACTATCTAATAAGAATAAAAGCTAACCACGGTATTTTGCGACATTGGTCTTAAAATGAGCAAAATCGTTAAAATGGCTACCGCCGCGCATCGACTAATACGGTCTTGTTCTTTAATTTCTTCCCAAAATTTGCATTCACATATTTAGTTTAGTATCAAACTAGCAAACAATCTCCAGTTCAAATAAAAATATTGTAATTTGGCCGAATACTGGCCAAACCAAATAACCCCTTTTTTTGTGGCCTAAAATCTGTCATATCGTTAATTGGCTACAAGTTAGCTCTAACTCAAACCTTCAAACATGAATATCTCCGAAAGTACTTGGAATAATCCTTATTGCTTGGTCTCGTCTGAAAGGTCTCGTCACTGGCTAGGTGTCCATAAAAATACATAGAGACCTAAATTTGATGAACGTAAGAATAATTATGATATCAAAATGATTTATCGAAATGTTCTCCAGTTACCCTGGACGAAGACAAATTTTGGGATTTCTTGTGTTTGCAATAGCAGCTAGGGCTTTTAGTGGAGGGTTAGACGGCGGTTAGGGGCCATATAATGAGCCCTTAGCTAACCTCTAGGGGCCAAAAATGTAGCTCTAACCCTGTACGGAAAAGGCATATGGTTAGATAAAAATTGTAGCCAAAAAACAATTTAACTAAATCCAAACCCTCAAATTTCGATGTGGAGGTAGAACATAGGAAAAGGGTTACGGGGCCAAAAAATCCAGTTAGGCTCAACAAAATTGGTTAGGGGTCTGGTTACCCAAAATTAACGCTTTTTGTCCAGGATCCTAATTAGGGTTAGGGCTAGGAGAATGGTGTCAAAATGTAGCCATATTTTCCGAGTTGTGGTAATTGACATGCTAATTGGCTACATTTTGGGTAGTCAAATTACTTTTTTGCGGTAAATGGCTACATTTTGGGTAGTCAAATTACTTTTTTGCGGTAAATGGCTACATTTTGACTACATTTTTGCGGGAAATGTGTACTCGGGCAGAAAAATTTCTAAGTCTAACTTTTTTTTGGATGTTTTTCAACCTTTAGTTTTTTTAGCGTTTTGCACATTATATCTGTAAATGCTAAATTTTCATTGCAGACAAAGTTTGATATGGATTTTCTCTGTCATAGATAATGATATCGATATAAATCGTGGGCAATGTATACCCAGATACTTCAAGAATAAACTGAAATAAACGGATTAGAGTTACGATTGTTTGAAATCTGAAAAATCACTTGCTGAACATCCTAAAAAAAACGTTACCTTTTACCGCTTGCAGATAATCCGAATGATCATTTTCGTCTTTGGTTTTGCAATTAATATCTTCTGTGGTCATTTTTCTTTCCAGTAGAATTCAAAATTTTCATTTTGACGGGGAAAAAAAAAAATTCGGATGTACAAATGGATTGCACTATATTTTTCGAATACCGTAAAAGATTCAGAGTGTTTCTGGGAAAAGCCATTTAGTCAATACATTTGCTCACTATTTTAGCAAAAAGTTATCCGGAAAATACTACATTTAAATTGAAATACATTTGATCGAATTTCCTCTTTTTTTTGGGTGACACATAATTTACCGCTTCGTATGTCAAATCCAGGGATGATAATATTTCAATGTTGATTAGGATTTGATAGTTCAATGTATTGGCTTTCCAATACATTTCAAAATATTCATTTTTTCCGAACCAAAAAAAAATTGGAATATACAAATGGATTGCACAATATTTTTCTGACGCCATAAAAGATCTACAATGTCTTTGTAATTAGACTTTAAGACAACAGATTTTGTAACCATTTTAGCAGAAAAAGTTTGCAAAAATGCAACATTTAAATATCCATGCTATCATCGAATTTCTTTATTTTTTTTAGTGACCCATAGTTACAGCTTCGTGCATCAGAGTATAGAGAGGTAACATTTAAATTACGATAGTGATTCAATAGTTCAATGTCCTGGCTATCATATGCTTCCATAAATGCTTTCAACTTTTCATTTTTCATGTCTATGCAGCGGTTTTAATATGATCACCAAAAGTCAACAGTTTTCGCAATGGAAAGCCATTTATTGATATTCTCTCATACATTGTTTGTGTATTTATATTCAAAATGATGAATACGTGTGCATATACTGTTTTTGTCGTATTTTTGTGTACACACATGTATGATTTTGCATATGTGTATGTGTGTACACATTTGTGTTACATGGTTATGTGTGCACATACATATGTGTGTATGTACATGTTTATATGTGCACACACATACACATGTATTTATACACATACACATGCAGTAATATATGTATATGCACATACATACATACATGTTTTTGCATGTATGTATGTGTGTACACATGTTTTGCATGGTTCTGTATATATGTGTACACATATACATATGCATATATACATGTACATGTGTGTGCATGTGTACATACATACACAGGAGCATGCGAATGCACGTGCATAAACATACATATAAACATGTCTATGTATGCTTACATGTGTCTGCATGAGAGTGTGTATGTGTACACATATACACGCATTAATGTATGAGTACACAAATACACACATATATGTTTGTGTACGCACACGTGTGTATAAATATACACACATATATGTATGTGTACACACATGTATATATGCGTACACAGGTACGTACATCTATGAGTTGTTTTCTCATCGACATTTACCCCATATCTCTTTTTCATTCTATATATGCACATATATGTTTGCATCTGGGTATGTCTGTATTGGTGTATGAGTGTATATTTTTTTTATGAGCGAGTGCATGTGGGCATGTAAGCTCTGGTCCAGTGCTTCTTTCTGCTGTCGTCGTAGCTTACCATAACTTTGTAGCAGAAATTGCTATATTTACAAGGTCCTGACGCAATATACAGAAATATTCAGATATATTTAAAGATTTTTATTCAATCTCTATTGACATTGACAAAGAAAAAGTACTACACTTTCTATACTTAGACTGAAAATTTCAGTGTTTCTCTTGTCCACACTGAAAAAATAAAAAAAAGTCTCACATTACTAATTAACACTAATCTAATTCTACGCTATGTTCTTTGACATAATTGAAATGAAACAAAAAAAAACCGAAACTCGCAATTGCATTTCTGACTTCAAAAACAAAAAGTACTACGCTGTCTATACTTAGACAGAAAATTCCAATGTTTCTCTTGTCCACACTGAAAAAATAAAAAAAAAGTCTCACATTACTAATTAACACTAATCTAATTCTACGCTATGTTCTCTGTTTTTCTGTCTTTATATCTCTTAGCCATAATTTTGAAAATTGGGAACAATCTTCGGTTTTTCTCTTTTGTCCTTCCTTACTTCAGATTTTATTCTGTCTACAATTTTTTGTATGTAGTTTGCTGAACCGTACCGTTCTTTTATTTGCAATAGCAATCGTGTGCCTTCTGCACTTGACTGCAGTCTGCCAATGATATCATGTTTTAAAGTGGTTCCAGCTTTTATTAGATCTTTACATAGCTGTAACAGAAGTATCTGCTCATCAGGCAGAAATGCCCTTCTGCCATGCTGCAGATATCCTGATGTCTTCTGAACAGGGTTGTTTTGTTCGTATTCATACGGATCAGTGGAATCTCCTTCTGTTGTGGCATCTTTATTCACTTGTTGTGTTTCATCTGTAGGGCTTTGAATTTGTTTAATTTGTGGCGCATTGTTCGGCCAGTGTACAGATTTGGTGACATATTTTTGGGGGTTTTCCATCACACTCCTGATCAATTTAGTGACGGGAATGGCCATTTTTCGAGTATTGTGAATCTCATAATACCGGTCAGCAGTTGTTGCTGAATGAAACTCGACTGTCAAAAATATTTTTATATCACAGATATCTTTTTTTGGAAAAAATTTAGACCAGAAAAGTCAAAATAATGATTTCTACATATGGGGGTAATTGACAATTTGTAATAGTTGTTGATATAACCAGCAATAAAAACATAAAATGCGGAGACCAAAAACACACCTCGTCCACCCGTCATGCTGACCTTGACATTGATAGCTTCTATGTTCAAAGAATCAGTTGACCCTTGACGACATTTCTTCCACCACTTCTATATGAATTGCTCGTGTACTTAAGCACGTGAAAAGTATGGCCCACCTTTTTGCGTTAACAAGTCCTCGAGATCTTCTATGTACGATTGACCAAGGGCCAAATGCATCCACCCCAACATTGGTGAAGGGTGGGGTCAGTTCAATCTTATCTGACGGCAAGTCGGCCATCTTGTGAACTTCCGAGTCAACCTCTGAGTTTGCGACATGGTACACAGTTGTGTATGACAGATGACACAAGTCTCTTTAGACCTGTGATCCAGTAACCAGCGCTGCGTACTGATCGTTCTGTGAAGTGTCATCCCTGGTGCTTAACTTTTTCATGAAAGTGTTTAACAATGAGGTTTGCTAATTAAGACTTGCCGGGAAGTAAGAGTGGATTCTTTTCCTGTATTGACAGCCAGTTTGACTTGTTGAGTCGGCCTCCGACACGCACAATACCGTTCTGATCCAGAAATGGGTCTAGAGAAATAATATTACTACTTCTATGTAGATTCTGTGCAGTTTCAAGACACTCAATTACAGATGCATATGATTGTACAGTTTTTACAAGAAATATTTCAGCATGATTTAAAGATTTAACTACATCCATGGGCTCAAGATTGAGTTTCTGAGATTTCGACTTAGCAGCTCTCTGTAGAAATGCACTAGCATGCATCAATGCGTTCCATTTTGAGAACTTTTCAAAGCGTTCAAGTTCCAGATTTGATTGTTCAACAACTTTAGTTTTAGAAACACTAACTACAGGCCTATGTCTGAATTTGGATCAACATACAAGGAATAGTCCTCAGAAGGCTTGCACGGTTGAGAAACTCTTGGTCCTTGAAGCCAATAGCTAGTACATATATTCTCAGAAGAGACTGAACGTGTAGCTTGATCAGCTGGGTTGACAGAAGTTGGAACAAAATTCCATTGTTCCGGTTTTATTCTCTACATAAATGTAGAATCTCTTGGTTTGGTTGTAAATATACCCCATCACTACTTTACTGTCTGTATAGAAATTTATTTTATCAAACCTATGATCGAAGTTTTCCATGAATGTTGCAGCAATTTCAACAGCTAAGACAGCTGCATACAGTTCGAGTCTTGGGATCGTGTGACCATGTTGAGGGGAAACTTTAGCCTTTCCCAAGTTGAATCCTATATCTGAGTGACCATTTTCCTGAAGAGAACGCAAGTATGGCACTGCACCTATAGCTTTCTGGGATGCGTCTGCAAACACATGAAGTTCGAGAGCAAAGTTGACACATGATTTGGGCAAGTGCATACGTGGTATTGTTTAGTGCTCCAGATGGTTCAGAGATTGTCTCCAAAGTTACCATTCCACTCTTTTCTGCTCTGGGAGTGGTGCTTCCCAGTCTACTAATGATGAAGTTAGATCACGAAGTATCAATTTGCCAGGAATTAGGACTGGATCCACAAAACCAAACGGATCATACACACTGTTCAAAGTAGATAGTACACCGCGACATGTGAAGGGTTTGATGTCCTCTGACAAGCTGTAAGTCAAACATTCATGTTGTAAGTCCCAATAAAGTCCAAGACTTCGCTGAAGTTGGATACCGCCTGTATCTAGATCCAGGTCCTTCAGATCCTGAGCTAGATCTTCTGTAGGGAGAGCAGACATTACCTCCTCGCTGTTTGAAGCAAACTTATGTAATTGGATGTTACCTGCTTCCAATAAAGTAGTCTGAGTACGCTTTAAGAGACTTATCATTTCTTCACAGAAATTAGACCATCGTCCACGTAGAAATGTCGCTGAATGAAATCTTGCACATCTTGATCAGCTGATTCGGAGCACTTTCGCAGTCCGTAAATAGCTATTGATGGTGAGGGTGAGGGTGAATTCCCAAACACATGTACAGTCATTCTATAAGAAATGAACTCTTTGCTCATGCCATTGTCTCGCTGCCACAAAAATCTGAGAAAGTCTCGGTGCTTTTCTTCCACTTTAAATGCATAGAACATTTGTTGTATGTCTGCTTTTTGTTATTGGGTATCTAGTTATTTTTTATCTCAAAAACAAAGAAACTAGCAACGGATGGGTGTGTGATAACTTTCCTCGACAATTTCATTTTTTTCTGGGTGCCATCCATGAAAAACATAAATTTAAATATTTTAAAAATCTGACGGTAAAAGTTTGTAAAATTTGGTGCAACGATGTCTATATGTCTATTCTTCCGTGTGACATTTTTTGGTGGAAATTAAATGACAGAAATTTTTTCAATCCGATTTTTAATACCAAGGTGGTCCTCAGGGCATCCCCCCTTTTTTGCAGTTTCCACTGTTTTGCACGTGATTATCTCCAAACAGGATATTCAGATATGCTAGATATTTCATATTTATTCAACAACAACACTCTCAAGTGTACTAAAGCCAAAAATTTCCCTTTCAATCAAAAATAAATGTGCATATCTATTAGAATCTTCCGAAACTAGTATTACTATCTGACGTCAAGAATACCCCCAAAATTGCTATATTTAGGATGTGCTATGGAGAAAACGGCACGGTGAATTTTGAAACTTTGGCAGATAATGTATTTAGACATAATTATTCCATGAACCAAATTTAAAAAAAATTGAATGATGGGAAAATTTTAGTGTAACCCAGGTCTACACCCTTAAATGTTCTCTCAATGGCAAAATTGTCAGGAAATTTACAGGTAAATGTAAATGTGCAGACTGATTACTTGGTGAAATAAATTGTTTTTCTCGTGTATGTTGTGTTATATTGTAATGCCAATTTATAAATTAGATGACAGTAATTAGAATCTGAGCCATATTTTGCATTCTGCACACCTGTATTCGGGATTAAAGGTAATTACAGGCGATTTATTTATATAACTGGATTCTAGTTATTCATTTGGTTCCAATTTGTAATTATCTTCAATAACAATATAATTTTACCAAAAGAAAGGGGTTGAATGTCTTCATCAGTACTCCAATAAGCATCAACATCTGTTTTTCTGGTTAAAACCCATAGATATAACCAGGACAAAGAAAGTTTTAATTTCATTAACTATCACTGGATGCCATGTTTTCAGTCTCGACTTTTCTTTCAGTTCTTCAGTTTCAAGACTGTTTGTAGCATATAAATTGGTCTGAGTCCACATTTCATCTTTAAAAAGCATATTGAAAAGTCTATAGGTTTAGGATCGTCTGACATTTAGCCCAGGAGACTCGGTAAACGGAGCACAGATTGGAACTTCGTCAGAAATTGTCCAACCATACTTGCGATCTTGCTGCACTTCTACGTCTTTAAACGACTAATCAAATTATATTAAATGCATAATTTGTACGTTATGAATTAAATCATTTATATCGAAACCCTCATTTCCCTCCTGGTCGTCAGATTCGCCGAATAAAACATCACATATTTCATTGTTTTCTGTGTTGTCATCAGCGTCCGCCATTTTCAATTATCACAATTTCTACTTTCATCTTGTTATCATCCTGGTGTAAAACAAAATCATAATTTCCCATGATATAAAGCGTAAACATGAATGCGATGTCTCCCCTGCCAGATAGCGATAAGTTCCGAGGGTATCCAAATGGAATCCGAATGAACATACGACGAGTCATACGAAAAACGACATATGTCACGACCCACATCGGTGGACTCGGGACCCGAGTACGACAAATGACACGATTAATGTGTCGAGGAGTAAAGCAATACTGGGATATGCGGTAGTAAAGTAGTACTGGGGCAACGAGTAGTAAAGTAGAACTGGGACGACTCCACCATGGGCCATCCTTACATCAAACATTTCAAATATACTGCTGCAGGTACAGAAAGAGATATGATGATTAATACTGGACAAGTTGTGAGTGGTAAGACTGTTGAGCAAGTACATAACTCATAGACACATGGAATTCTTGTAGATGAAGTAACAAATATTTCTGTTAAGCAGCAACTGCTTTGTTTTTTACAATATATAAACAAAACAGGACATGCCAAGATAGATCGTCTTGACATTGCCAATGTGATCGTACTTAGAACTTCTGTAGATGCTGAAACTTTGTTTAAAACGATTAAACATTTACTATCAAAAAAGGTTTTATATACTGCTAATTGTAGTAGTTTTGTTTGTTGTGGTTGAGAAGGAAAATGAGTCGCTGCATAGATGAAGCAGGTTATTCCCATTTGCCATCGCCTGACACTCGCATGCATAGATACCAACAAAAACATGTTGGTACAGTTGAGAGAGAATTTTAACACGACTCGCCACAGCGTTCATCAGCTAAATGAAAACACAGTTTCAACTCCATGAATTTCAAGTTTTGACACGGGAACTAAGCAAGCAGAATCGAGTATTTATTTCAAAGAAGATGAAAAAGGAATGTGAAACAAGGTGGCTGTCGTTTCACAGTTCTGTTAATTCTTCTAGTCTGATACACGAGAAAGAAAAACAATGGTGGGCATCACTCCATTAGAATGGAACCTTCAGAAACTTGTCAGAACACCATATACGGGGGAAATGTACCGCGCCACATTCCTAAAATAACAATGTGTCTACCTGTAAGCAATGCATGACAAGAAAGAGGTGGAAGTACCATTAAAAGAATAAAGACCAGACTATGTAGCTGTCTAAAAAAACGATTTGATGTCAGCCCTTCACCCTGTATCAATCAATGGACCCGAAATACTTGAAGTTGATAAATTTGTTAAAGAGGATAGACAGGGCTTATGAAAGGATCAAACTACCAGGACATATTACCACAGGAAATACAATGACAAGTGTGGAAAGAAACAATGTTAGTGTTCAGACTGATGATTTTAATATATGAAATACTGAACTAGCAGAAAAGGAGCAACATGTCATGCATGTCAGACAGCAAAGATTCTTGGGCTACCCATAGATGGTTTTGATAATGAGGATAGTATTAATGGTGAAGATGCTATGTGGAATGACTTTAATTGACTTCAATCATTTAAACATGAACATGAAAAAACCTCAAAAACGTTTTACTTACACCGTCAATCTTATTAACATTTTTGTTATTTATATAGTGTTTGTATTGATATGCCAAACGGTCACGACTCCGCATACACCCGTCTCAGAATCAACCTAAAAAAATTACAATCGGTGTTATTTGTGTGTAAATACGTATATCAGTCGTATAAGACCTAAAAAAATCATGTAGAATGTAAAGAAAGTTACTGATGTTTGAAAAAGTATGGAACACCGTTACGGACAAATGTAGATGTCATTTTTATTTTTACATTTTACGTTTGTATTGAACCCAAACAATAACATTGCTGATTTTTTTTTAAACATCAAAATACCACATGAGGTGTTAGCTAATTGTAATAAACAATATAATTGTGAGGGAATTTCATGGTATTCAGAATTTATGGAGGTCAGTGAGTATTTTTAACTCACAGAAAAGGGAAGAGTTTTACGAAACAACAGTTGAAAAATACACGTCAACATTGATCAGAATCAGAAAAGAGTTGGAAACTGAAATACACAACTTCTGGTGACAAAGATAAAACTGTTTGAAGAACTTCTCAAAAATGTTGCTATAATTTTATAAGCAACAATCTCAGCAATTCATGGAACATTTAATCCGTACTGACAGTGAAAACAGTAGAACAGAACAATAGTCACAAAATATTATTTATTCTAGTGTAACAACGAGAACTGAACAAGTAGCACTTAAAAAATGCTAGAAGCTAGACCAAGACATTCAGGATGCAGACGGTCAAGGTCCCATGTTGCATCTTCCTGTTCAATATTATTGCAATAACGAGCTAAATCAGAAGCTCCGACAGCACAATAAGAATTTGCGAATAGAGAAGCTAATTTAGAAAGGAATCAATCATATATTTGTCCCTTGTTTTCCCTTCCAACGACAGTGTGGTAATCTAGGTTTTACTGTCATTGACTAGAATACAAGATATATTTAAACAAATCTTTTGAAAAAATGTTGTTGGTTATAAGACTGAGACTCAAAGGGTTAAAAAAAAAAAGGTCAGCACACTGTAATGCAGATTTACAATTATGTCGGGAATATCATGCAACTGGGTTGGATGAATTGGTAAAATTCTATAATTTAAGATAACTTTATTCATGAAGGCAAAAAACATATAGCTCTGTAATAACAGATATTAAGACACACCATTTCATCACAAATAAATACCGAAAAGATTATACACATATTTAAATGTGCTCACCCTTCATTTGTCAACAGAAGGACTGGGATTGTAATTTCACGACCAGAATATTTTTAGGGCAGATGAGCTGAGTTTTGTTCTACTAGTTTTAATGTGCTGCATTAGGGAGAATATAGTTTCGCATTGTACACTTGTTCAATGTTGGTGTTTGACAATTCAGTAAATCGTTGATAAGCATGAATTGTGGAAATTCAGCATCATAAACATCTCCCCAGAGTGTGGAAACATATATGTTTAAATTAGAACCTAGACACAATGTATACGTGGTCAAATGATCGATTACTGTCTGGAATATTTTAATTCATGTCAGAATCCACAATAATTTGTTATAGCCTTCCTAGTTAATATTTATTTAATCACCTTTGAACAGTTAACAATTTACTTCAAAAATACATACATGTATGTGCTTAAAAGCTCAACATTTTACAGAAAAGTATTAGAAATTTGTGTAATTTTTTGCAATAGTTTTTTATTTGTATAATATCTGGAGGTATAAAATCCATTTTATCATGTGTCTTTATTAAATTTTCATCTTATTTTTTTGTATATTTGCATATATTGTTATCCAGTATAAACGGCATGTAATAGTTGGTACCAGTTTATCATATCTACAATGATAGGCAACTAGGTTAATTTGTTTAAAGAAAAACAATATAACTCATGCTGGCTGTCAAATTGTCGAAAAACTCGGAATTAAACCTTACCAGTTTCTGTAGCAAATTTGACAGGGGCACTTTCTGTGTTGCTGGTCTTTGGTACACATACATTTACTTCACTTGTGAATCTTTCTGGGCTTCATCTGTAATATACATAAACAAAACATTAAATATGTTAACAGTTTGAAAGAAAAATTATGAAAACAGTGTTAAACTAACTTTATTGATAAATGAAAAATGTTTTAGCAAACATTTTGTTTTTATTGATGATTACACTTTTACAGTGAACTTTATCTGATGTTTGTACAACTAATGGTATGCATATTGTGATTGTCGTGCACCTTTATGGCTGTAAAAATATCTTGGTATTGTAATGTTATATTTACTAACCTATTCCAATATTAGTATCCACTCTATAATCATCTACTGAATTATCAGTCACCTTGAATACAGTTCCTCCGTCGTCGAAATTGGTACTGCCTTTGTTCCCAGTGTCTGAAACAATGAATACAGATTGTAAATTACTGTTCCCAGTGTCTGAAACAATGAATACAGATTGTAAATTACATCAGTTTGTTATATTACGTGTAATTATAGTCATGATAGTTACTGCTTTGCACATACAAATATATGACAAATTAATGAAATTATACAATATTCTGTATATGTTCATGTAGTTATGAAATTTTGAAATTATACAATATTCTGTATATGTTCATGTAGTTATGAAATTTAGTTTGCACAATCAGTGGTGAGGTAATCCAATCTGTAGAAACTTGGGTTTCTTAATCTTTCATTTTGTAGAAACATGCATCTGTTTATAAGGATAATGATATGATATTTTAGCAATTTGTCCTACTTTGAAGCATAAAAGTTCATGTTTATTTTGCTAGAAAAAAACCTGATGTGAAATAAATGTCAGGAGACAATGATCCATCAACAAAATTTCAAAAAGAGAATACCATACAGTCTTCAACAATGAACATCAGTCCACACGATATGGTAATAAAAATATATATATATGTACCTTGTAAAGATGGCTGCGAACCTTTATGTCCAGTAATGGTTGCAGATATTAACATAGCCATATCTTTTTCTTCTTATCTTCGACATAAGATATATATACTAGGTTTCACTTTGATGATCAGACACTGCCATAATGTGACGCGCCTCAAAACCAGAACAATAATACGTGTTGCTCTAAGTAAATGGTTTGTGTAGACTTTCGATAGACCAGCTTGGCTTGACAATATCTTTACTTTATCTCCTAATGTGTTTTTCCCAATCGGTGACTGCTCATGCCATATACTGTCTTTGTCCAAGGAAATAGTAGGTCTTTGCCAAAGCTCAGGAATATTTTTATTTATTACATACTTAGTTAAAATAAAGGCATTTTTGACCAATATGACCGGAAGTAAACTGTCCATATTTTCACACCCTGGGAAAATAACCTGTTATTAGGTGCCCCTCGTGCGTTTCAGACAAAATAAACAACTTCCCGTGTTTAGGTCTGTAGATGTCGGAAGTATAAAATAAATAGTTTAATACATGGGCATTTCCATATTGGCCTGGTTATCATCCTTCGCCACATATTGGCCCTCGACTTCGTCTCAGGCCAATATGGGTGTCTCGGGATGATAACCTGGCCAATATGGAAATGCCCCTGTATTAATCTGTATGTATTTGAGACATTTAGAGGGAGAATGATCTGACTTGGCAAAGCATATCCTTTGTTTCATACATTCGGCCTCCTTGTGCTTTTGTGTCATCAATTTTGTGATTTTTGGTGGCAAAGTCTGATGATAAATATACATATAATGCACCATCTCTATCCTTACGTACTCAAAACTCTGTGTGGTATATGTCTCTTAAGTTTTCTCTACCTCTGTTACAAAAATAAAGCATGTAATCTAAGAAAACTTTATTTTGCAACCCTGTTGGTGTTTCTAAGTCAACGGAAGAATAGAATTTATGCAGATCGTTATCACTAAGGGGTTCTCTGTGAACAACTGCCCCTTTCCCCAGCTTTTTTAGCTTTGCACACACTGCGTAGAAAACCTCATTAGCTTTTTAAAATTCTTTGTCACAACCACATCTATTTCACATGTTTTAATAAAGTACTTTTGAATTCCATATCTCATAGTAATCATACTCCTTTTACAATATTCTTCTCCCTTTTTACTCCTCATTCCAGCGTAACATTGATGCAATAACATATATAGTTCTCTTTTGTTCATAGCAATGTCCAGTTTCCGAACAAAATGCATTCAACAATCTCTTGGCTACATTAATAACCCTCTTTGTATTCGTGAAGGTCCTGTTCTCTAACAACACATCAATATCTTGTGTTTGTGCAAATCTCGAATTAGGAATTAAACCTTCAGTCAACAAAATACCTGCTCCAAATGTTGGACAATGGCTTTGTAACTGTGAAAGAAATTAGTAAGTGCCAGAAGAATATGACAAATCCACCTGGTCCCTCCTACACGAGTTGGCATTTTAGGTTTTATACCAAGAATCTTGCTGTTTTTCATATTTGATATGTTCAAAGGACTATTATGGTAGAAGTAGTACAATCCCATGAGTAAAAAAAAATTGATCTTCTGTCTATTTGTACTTTTCTTCAAGCAATCTTTATAAGCCATCTCAAACCTATGTAAATTGAACATAACATTAAGTAATTAATCATAAGAAAAATATTATACAATGTAGTAGTAGTACATT
The DNA here is from genome assembly GCA_002080005.1 of Gigantidas platifrons. Classification (NCBI taxonomy): domain Eukaryota; kingdom Metazoa; phylum Mollusca; class Bivalvia; order Mytilida; family Modiolidae; genus Gigantidas; species Gigantidas platifrons. Next base: position 620,080 of record MJUT01002714.1, read on the forward strand.
ATTAAAATCAAATATTAAAAGACAAAATGTATTTAGGTATGTTGACACACTGGACGAGTGTTACAAAATTGAACAGAACCTGCATATTGTTGCAATTAACATTATGTTAATAATTGAAAACTTCTGGTTCAAACGAACGTAAGTTATCAAATGGAAACTGAAATGATGATGAATCAGTGTGGAAACACACCATTCATTATCTCATAGCATATTAAAGTTACTTTTTTTTATATTTTATTGTAATATAAATTAAATAATGAAGTCAGGTAACTGTTACTTAAATGCATGTACCTATGGACATGGCAGTGAACAGGTACCACAGATGGGTTTGCTTCTTTCAAAACAGCTGCAAACTCCATTTTTTACACGTAGCATTACAGAAGCCCCATCTGATCCCATTGCAACCATTTTTGAAGCAGTATCTGTCCAATCCAAGTCATTCATTGACACGCACTCATCATAGCACTTAAGACTCCTTTATCTCATAGGCTTGAACAAAAGATTGATTTGTGGCGATGTTTCGTCACAGCATTTAATATTAATCACAATACCAAGATGCATTATGCAACAAAATCTAAGATCAAATTATATCAATGTAACTGTTCAATACAACAATATCAAAGTTTAAATATCAATGTAAGCAAGATTCAACAAATGTCAGTTCAATGATGCCGCAGTTTATGACATCCTTCGGACACTAGATATAGATGCAACGTGGGGTACACAAGTGCGACTACTGATAATTTAGAATCACCGTGAGATGCACAGGTGATGAGATCAAAAGGTTGTATGGAATGACTTCCAAGCATGAACAAATTAACACCGAGTGCAGCGACTTATGCCATGTGACAGATCAGAACTAAAAGAAATGATCTGTCAACCGCCATAAACTGGGGGTTAGCTGCACTGATGTGACCAAACGCAATGACCAAAATAGCGAAGTGCTACACAATATTATATCAATCAACTAGAATAGCTAAAATACAGAAAATGTATTCCGAGCTTGCCAAATGCAAATGCTCAGAATGCGCAATCACAATTACACGAAATGCAATTATAAACACTATCAACAGTACTGTATACCCAATAAACAATTGTCACATCCTTGCAACAATAAATTGAAGTAAATTAAACAATAAATGTAATGAGGTAAATAATACCTCAGGCAAAAACCTGACAACAGCAAACGTTTAAAGTCTAGTGTAAACGACTATGATTATACATTCCAAGCCGCCTTGCAAATTGTTCAAAAATATCTCACTATCAAGGTCTGTTAGGTGAACGCCGTCATCACGCAACAATCTAGATGAAGGCACAATATCAGGGTGTCTAATGTAGCCACCACCCTGTTTCAAAATGAATGGCGAAATTGAATTGTTTATTCTATATTTACATCTATTCATAGCACCATTATCCGACGAAAAATGTCAAGTTAACCTTTGTAAAACTTGGGACCAAACTAATACGGTTCCCGGCAAAACCCTCATAATCCAGCGAAGGGTATCCTTAATGCTTGACTACCGATATAAGAGTTATTCATCTTGACCCGGTAGGCGTCGCACGAGTAGAATTTGCTCAATATGTAATTTGCTTGATATGTAAACATGAATGTACCTAGATGCTGAGTATATGTCTGATGGGTGAGTAACCTGAAACTTCGGCTTATTTTATTATTGTAAACACTCTGTGGCGTTGAATAATAAGTCAAAAACCCACCTTGTAAATTATTTCGACGCAGATACGAGTCGATATTGACATTGTACAATGTACTTTGACCTAAAAAAAAGTGTGTAAACATTCACGGGTCTCATGATGGGAGCCTTTACAGCCATGTATTTCAGGCTTGAAAAATAAAATAAAAATGACCCGAAAACCATCAAAGTTATTTTACCTTGTATATAAATTGAATTTCCCAATTCATACCGATATCCCATTGATTTTGACTGTCCAATATTACTCTAATTGCTGATTTCACTATGGACAATATGCAAATTTACTGTCAGGGAATATACTTGATTGAAATGTTGAAACATATTAAAGAGAATATTACATGTAAATAAAAATTAGGGGTGTAAAACTGCGGGTTAATTTTGTCTCAAAAATTATTTAATTAGTACATGAAGGAAAATTGTGAATTTCACACTTCAGCTATTCGACTGGTTTAAACTAGATAAAAGTAGCTTTATCTGGATAGAATATTACTCACCAATCAAGAGTAATTCTTTTAATTGGTTAAATTAAAATATATGCTAATTTCTATTGTAACAAATTCTTATTTAATTTGACAATAAAGTTTTGACTTTAACTTTTGATAACTGTTTGATGAGAGAGGTGTTAAAAGAACCCACCCTCCCACCACTTTTTATGAATATTTTTGAAAGCACAGTTTTAAACACTTATTTTTGTAATAGGCGGACTTTTTGCCAAAAAAGAATTGTTAATTTTAAATAATTTGTTGTGATATATGATTGATATTTGCTTTATAAAATTCATGTTATTTATAATGTATAAATATATGCTGGTAATACAAGTTATTCCTATTGCTTTATTTTATTTTACGCCCATTTGATAATTATGTACATTTACATGTTTTCCAACAATTTATCACTTTACATATTATGAAATATCACAAATATTTTTTCACCCTTTGGGCAAGGGGATGGGGGTCTTCTGGCATATTCACTGTGTATCATCACCACCGGATATAGCTACTTTGGACTGGTGCTCTGTTTATATTCTGAGGAAGAAAGGCAGTACTGTACGTGGATACCACCGTATAGCTACCATCTCTGTTTATATTCTACTAGGCTAGCTATACGCTGGTATCCTATTATCCCTGATGCATCTGTATGCAAGGTTACATGATCCTACAATGTATAGTTGCTGAGATATGAACTCGGACGTTAAACTTAACCAAAGGTGCTAAAGCGTAAAATGTAGGTCACAGTGACCTACATGTACTTTTGCCTGGAATCTGAGTTTTTACCCGAGATGCATCTGTGTACAAGTTTGCATTATCCTACCACTTATAGTTGCTGAGATATGAACTCGGATGTTAAACTTAACCAAAGGTGCTGAAGTGTAAAATGTAGGTCAAAGTGACCTATTTTGCCTGGAAGCTGAGTTACTACCTTCATATCAAGTCTGTTATAAATATATGTACATGTTACTATAAAGATAAATTCAACATGTTCAATGTGTTCTACAAATACATTGTACCAGGATACAATGTACATGTAATACATGTACATGTTATATGCATTTGCTGGTGGTAATGAAGCATACGATGTACTTTAACTTTTCCATTGCCTGCTGTTTGATGTGTTTATTAAGTTTTTGTGTACATGTTTTTACTTACGGTACAATGGAAAAGAAGATATATGGTGGTGGCAAAAGATAGTGTGTGCTCTGTTCTCAGTCAGGGTCAAGTCTTGGAAGATGGATCAAATAGTTCACTGCACTGTTTGCCACGTGGCACAGATAAGGCAGAAGTACACAGACGATCAATTTGGATTCAAAGAATCAAGCTTGTTAGACCAAACGCACCTATTAATCAAAATACTAGAGTATGCAACCTGCATTTTGAAGGACTCGGTTCCAGTTCATATGAACTTATCCTCAACTAGACCTGAAAAACCTGTACGCCGTCCACTAATTCGACATGAAATTCATGATGAAAACAATATTACTGAGCTAAACAGTAAATATGAATTCAAGATTGAGAAACAATCTGAATGGTTGAGTGAATTTGAAAATCGGAGCACTGATACAAACAACAATATCCAATCTCAAAATATATATGTGGATGCATCAACTCAGGATTATATTCAAAATTGTGATGTTCAAACCCAAACCACTAGTATGAAACCGCACAGATTGGTATCCAAACTTCATTCCCTAAAATGAAGCCTGACGATATACAGGGAGATGATGAAAAAACTCGATTTTACACCGGGTTTCCTACATTTAATTTTTTTTTACACTTTTGTGAACCATGGAGCTGATAAATTGTCATATTGGGAAGGAGAAAAGAGAACGAGTGATGTTAATTTTAGAAAATACAGTCAAGGAGATATTGGTAAACCAGGTAAAAAGAGAACATTGCGACCAATAGATGAATTTTATCTTGTGTGTTTGAGGTTAAGATTGGGATTATTCCAGGAACTATTAGCAGACCAATTTGGAGTATCTGTAATGACAGTTTCAAGAATTCTTAACACGTGGATTAAATTGATCACATGAAGTCCCTTATTGCTTGGCCAACCAAGGAACAGATATTGGCCAATTTACCTGCTAGTTTTATTGAAATGCCAGATGTACGTATTGTCATTGATGCAACTGAATTTTTCTGCGAAAAGCCAAGCAGTCTTACATCTCAGTTTCTTACTTGGAGTGAATATAAACATCACAACACATATAAAGTTCTTATTGGTGTTACACCTAATGCAAGGGTAAGGGGTGGTCATACATCCGACAGACATATTGTACAAAAAGATGGAGACCTCTTTATACCTCTTCTTGAAAGTGGCGATATCATTTTGGCTGATAAGGGCTTTAAAGTTGGTGATCTCTTGCCTGGACATATTGGATTAAACATTCCCCCTTTCATATCTACATCTTCACAGATGACCAAACAGCAATTCTTTCATACACAACAAATTGCAACTCCAAGGATTGTTGTAGAGATGAAAATGGAACAGGTCAAGCACTTTAAAATTATTCAAAACACACTTCCCTTAACAGAAGGTCATCTTGCTGAACAGATTATAGTTATATGTGCAGCGATGACAAATTTGTAGAATCCTTTGTTGAAATAGAAATATTCCTACATATTAAAGTTAAGTACTGTATAAAAGTGTCTATCCATCTTCCCACATGTATATTTTTATGCCACATCATGAATATGTTACCATTGTTTCCGTGATTACTGAAATAGTGTGAAATGTGTATGGCGTGCTTGAATAACACAAAATGAATCAGGTAAGTGTTTAAGGTTTTATTGTGCACGCCGTTTGTATACTGCTGTGTAGTGTTTAACCATGAAAGTAAATGAAAAAGTTACATGAATACATTGCATGGAATATTATTATATTTAGTTACCTTAAAATACAAAAAATGTTAATGAAAATGTGTCTTATATAAATTTTACTTTTGTTAGAGTTTACTGAATGTGCAATTAAAATTCAGTTGAAAAATATGGCTTAACTATTTAAATGGGTTAAAAGGGATTACAAATGTGCCGTTTCAGTAACTATTGTACGAGATGTATACCATGGATGTATATAGATTTACGCACAATAATTATCTCCCCTGTTTTGATAAAAAAAATAAATTTCTGAATATGGCAAGTGGGGATAACGGAGGCGGGGGTAACAGATTAAGCAAAGTGGGAGTGCGGGGGAAGAGGGGACGGCTAGTGACGGTAATGGGGTCGGGAAGCTGGGATGGAGCATCCCCTGTCCGACCCCCTACTTTTTTCTGTTTATTGTTACTTTAATTTTCTATATTTCCTGTTGTTTTAGTTTCGTTCAGTTTAGTTTATTTTATTTTCTGTTGTTTTAGTTTCGTTCAGTTTAGTTTATTTTATTTCCTGTTGTTTTAGTTTTGTTCAGTTTTGTTTAGTTTATTTTTTCCCCACGCGTTTATTTCTCCTTTTAAACAGGCAAAATCAAAGTGCAGCTGCAAAAAACATAACGAATTTACAACTGGAAAAACGTTCACAGAATATAAACATTCATCTCGGAAAATAAGTATTGACATTGAAAATGTTCTAACAGACAGAGACTATTTATCTCCTAGATCAGTGTACTTATGTTCCGGGTGTGCAGACAACGTAAATGATAATTTTCTTTTACCGCCATCTGAAAAACGCTCCAAACTGTCAGGCCATTTTGTTGATACGATTATACAAATGATCGAGAATGATCAAATTGAAGACAATGATCTCATTCGTATTTCTAATGCACTGGGTAAAAGTCAGAACCAGAAGCTTTTAAATGAAAGTTGTGATATTTCACTATGGTTTGAGAACCGAAATCCAGTCATTGCTGAATTTCTAAAAGGCGTTACTGGTGTTTCCAACTATTCCGAGAACAACAGGATAACTTTATCTTTAGTAAATGCTTATGAGCATGTTTTATTTAGTAGAAACCCAAACATCGTTTTACCTTTAGCTTTTTCCTGTAACCTGGTGTCATATTTTGTTGTGGGTAGCAAACCTGTTTGCGATATAAATGCAGCAGCATCATCTAGCGGGTGCTATTACACTTTGATAAACTGGATTAAAGAGGTAAGTGCCCAACCAATTGTCATTCCACCAGAGGGTGATGTCATACCTTTTTGTGACAATAATCAAGTTATGGCAAGACATTGGCGCGTACGATTTGATTCCAAAGCTGCTCTAAGTGTTGTAACAAACATTTTACATATTTTTCCAAATATAAGGTCTAATGTACAAACTAAGGAAGAATTAATGCCCTCTTCGTGGATGCATAGTCAAACCAAGCAGGAATGTTACCAATCACTTGTTACTTTTCAGCAAAATTGCGATTCAATTTTCCGTTCGTACCGTAGGTCATTTATTAACGATAGGTTGTCATCAGTTTTCAACGAAATCAAAAGTAGCAATGATCGCATTGAACAAAATGCAAGCAGCCAAACAACAATTTTATTGAAAGCTGAAACAGACAAGACATTTAACAAGTATGATTTTATCAATGAAACTAAAGCTGAAAACCCAGAGTCTGTAATGTTAGGGGAACCAATGATGGTAAACCCGTGCTCCTATGAATCTGTAGAATTCGTGTTTTCATCGCTCACAAAAGTGTATGGCTCTAGTAGGAAATGGATAGCTGCCGGATGCGATGGATCCCCTTATATTTTAGGGAGCAGATTGATTGATAATATGTTTGTGTGTCCATCATGTAAAACCGATTGTAAAGGTGTACCAAACTTCGAAACGCATATGAAAGAGCACGATGTAATGATTGCAAAGGAGTTGTTAGACTAATGTAGAAAATATAAAAACATATTTTTAATACCGGGTTCCGGACATATTGAAACTAATATGGTAAAAGGGGCATTCAAACTATTTTGGTATGTTTTTTTTTAAAAGACCTTGCTATTATGCTTGGGTTCAGGTCCCTGAAAGCGCAGACATGCTGTCAGATGGCAAATGATCATCACAAATCATTTTAAATCATAGAAATAGCGCTATTCGGTTTAGCAGATGAGCTTCTTTATTAATTCTGTCTTTATTCTGTAAAGCATAATAGATTTCCTACAATCGACGATTATTTCAGTTGGTGCGAAAATGTCAAAAATGAGAATTACTTGTTTGTCTCAGAAGCTGTATTCACTTATCTGCTTAGCATTTACTTGTTTCGTGCTGCTGTAAGAAGAAATCATTCCCCTCTTCTCCTTGCCAGCAGAATGAAATTCTGCCCAATATATTTCGCAACAAATATGACTCATTATCAGGAACTTCATGTGCGAGACTGTATTCTTAGATCATCTATGCCAAAAGAAATAAATTCATTTGTAGAAGCAACTGAATCCATTTCTGTATCTGGTCACCCAAGTAAAGGAGAGGGAGGTGATTTTATTCTAGAATCTAAGAATCGTAGGACAAAAATGTGGCTTCCTACAGGCTTACCTACTGAGGAGAACTGGGTGCGAGTATGTATGAATCAAGATCGACTTGAAAAGGTACATGTAATATTTCCAATTGTGGAATTTTTCATGCATCCTAATCCTAACCAAATTATCACTATGCACATATTTTTTCTCTCCGATTAATGAAACAAAAACATTTTACTTTTTAATATTTTAATTTCTGTGATCTGGACACAAAAGTTACAGTAAAACTTTTCCCTGCCTTTCCCTTACTACGTGCACTATTTCCTTTCACCCCCTTCCCCTTCGACTTTTTTTTTACAGGACTCTCACACATAACATAAATACCCACACACTTTTCATGCGCCCAGTACGAACAAGCCTCACCACTGTCATCCTTGAAATCACACCCAATCCATCTAGAATTAGTCGCAATGTCATCCTCACTCTCATGCACAACTCCACAAACCCTACACTTATTGTCAACATCTCCTCCCTCCTCGAATCTTCGTGTTTGCGTTCCTCTTTCAACATTCTTCTCACTCTCACGCTCATCACTGTCACATCCTTCCTCAACACGCTTCCTTTTCTTTATAGGGCTGTTGTAGTCTTTACTGGTGCTTGGCATTTCTTCACTGTACGAAAATGGAAGCACTTCTTCCTCTTTTTTCGACTCTTCTTGAATTGATTTATCCTAATTCAGAAAATAACAAAGTAACAGTTAGAATATATAAATATATATATATTGTAATTTTATTTATTTATATTTTTGGCCGAGTAGATCAGCATTGATTTAAAAACCACTGACAACATAAAAAGTAAANAGTTCATGTTCCGGTAACGACACCAAGTGTATAATTTATGAAACTAACACGGACTTTTTGCGTTTAAGTTAAAAACATGTATTAGTATATCTGCAATATCATCTTTTAACGTGTAGAAGAAGAATATATATATATATACCTTATAGTACGGCGTTTTATAGTGTACAGCTGGTTGTGTTGAAGTTCTTATCTCCACAAACACTTCACACCCCACAGATTTGTATAGTTCTTCAGCCTTAAAAGCATATTTAAGTACACATATATATATGACTTCATTTTGGTCTTGTTATTAGATGATTTACAATATTTACAGATAAGAAAAACCTTAAACAATGTGCTAGGATTCAGCGACGATGACTCTTCAACTGACTTAGCGGAGGAAATTTTCCAGTGGAGGAACAAAATTAGGCGTTCTGGCTATTTACATAACATAACAAGCGTATACCATAAAGAATTGCATGTAAGCACTAATAATACTTAATGAAACAATCTCAAGTCTACTTGTATGATCAAACAGAAACCCCAAATACTTACCAGTTCCTTTGTCTTTTACTCCATGTATACTGGCACCAGTTGTATTGCTTCAATGATTAAGGCATTGTTCATCCTTATATGGTGTTAAGCTGCATCTTAGACATAATACTGGCGTCAAACAACAGATTGTATCATATATCGTGTATCATCTATGTTTTTCTGTATTTTAATTTGCGATGAGGTATTGGCTTTCGTTCATTCTTGAAGTCATCACTGTAACTTTAAGATGAAGAACAGCAATCAAAGCGCTGTTCCTTTGCTTTAATTATTTTTTGGCATGTATAGGATCTTGTGACATGGCTATTTCCCCCCATATTCCTTCATTTAATATTTCTGTTGCATAATATTACATAAATCTATGTATTTTGTGACAGAAACCAAAAAACTGTCCAACATGACCAAAGAGATACTAGACGGCGACTTAATAAACTTTAGTGTTAATGCGAAACGAATTACAGGACATATCTAAAATCATATAATGATGGAACAGAAATTGGAAAGGGTGAAAAACTGACACCAGTCTTTGTGCTCAAACAAGATCGGGGAAAATTCTATGATATTTCTAAGTAAGTATCCACTTCTACAACAGATACACATGAAAAACGGCGTATAATCTTTAATAAAAAAAAGTCAAATGTCTGTAATGCATAAATTTATAAGCAATCTAACAACTATTATATTCTATGCAATTTGCATCTTTTACTGCAACACGCTAAATAGATATATGAATTTCAACAAACACATGTACCTGCTTAACGAAGTATATGAAATGCATAACACTATTCAAATTATTTTGCGCTAAATATATAGTATTCGATTTAGCGTAAAACAACACTAAAAACGTAATTGTGTATGAAAGTGCTGCTCAGTAAGATTTCATAATTTTAATATTGCCTTGCATGTTAATGTAACTTTAAGAGGTTCAATTAATGATGGCGCTATAACTTTCCTCCGGTAGGAAGAGTAAAAGTACTTTAGCCAAAGAGATAGCAAATACATTACATGAAATAGACGGGACAGAGGAAGGAGAAATGTTGTTAAAACGGTGGACAACCGAAGTAAAAGTTGGTACTAAAAACCAGTATATATCATTTTATAAAGAACTTTTACAAGCAGTACACGAAGCAACAACAGCATCTGATGAATGACATCGAGGTACTATTTATAATTAAGTATATGTGTACTTACTTTTTTCATTAAAGTATTCTTCCTTACATATAAGGATTTGGCCCTGGCCTTCTCGTCTTTGAAATAGGTATTTCCCCTTTCTCCTTGATGGTGTTTCCTATAGGACGGCTTTTGACTTTTTGCCTGACCACCAGGGTTTCTTCGTACCCGTTTTCCTTTAAATGGTATGCTCTCCTATAATAAATTTGCAACATTAAGAAATATATATTGCAGTGCAATGAATTTATTTATTCTATGTACAGTGCTGTTGCATAGGATTCATCACAAAAATTTATTTTATTTTACGTTCTTATCTTTTATCATGTTTATTACCCTATTATAAAATGTTGTATAAATAATCAATGGGGTCAACATACCAACATTAGTTTATGGAATTTATATATAGTAAAGAGTCAATTACATGTAACAATTCTTTTAAACGTATCTGAAAGTTAAACTTACCATTTCAATTTGTTAAAACTGCACGCCGTAGAAAATCTTCTTACCACAGTAACCACGGAAATATTTATATATTTCTCCGTAACTGATCGGAGATTACAGCATCTGTATCCGATAAAAGTCAGAAAAAGGAAGACACAAACGACCTGGTGTGGTTTTAATGCAAGAAATGAAGAATTGATAGCTTAATGGCGGTTTATATACACTAAAACAAAAGGGTACAGGTAAAGAATTGTCTCGGCGCACGAAATACAGCAATTCTATAAAATTACACGTTTACTGTGACACAATACAATCATGCAACTGTGAAAACATAACATCAGAAAAATTTCATTCTCGTAAATGATTTCGAATCTGAAGCATTATACGCAAATTGACGTATAAGGACATAGCTTAATTAGCGTATTGTAAGCAAATTGGAGTATTATACGCAAATTAGTGGTTATTCCTAACCTGTTATATGGATGTAGATAGATGTGATAAATATTTATTTTGCCCTTTTTCCAAAACTTGTTATATGTCAGAGCCTGGTTGATGAAGACAGATTCTTTGCTTTGCTTTTTTTGTAAATAAAAATAAAAATTGATAAATTATTTAACATTACATATATATATTTATGACAACAAACTTCTCTAGTTTGTCCTTGACAACTTTTTGAACAGACAAATCCATTGAAGTTTATCTGTACACGACGGTGGAACAAACACTATTCATATGTTATTATCTTTCAATTCTTGAAGAAAATCTTCTCCCATGTGTGCACAAAATACATAAAAAATACACAAAGTTTTTTTGTGATGACGGCAAAAACAACATGATTTTTTTCGTATAATCTGACTAGGTTTGTTGATTTACCCAGTGATTTCGACTATGGTTGATGTCCTAAGCTAATGGAAAATCATACTGTGCATGACACGCCCCCGTAATTCCCTGGTAAATGACTTATGGAGGTAGAAATTCTCCAGAAAGTGTACCTATAAATAAATTTAACAAATTAAATAATTCGTTTGAACAACGTGAAACAAACTCAAGTATACATTTTGTGCATCTAACTTTGGTAAATTATACTGAATACATTGTATAAGTAAATTTATTCTGACTGTAAGAATAAATTGGATTTTTATAGTGATCGACATATAATTTTCTGTCAGATTACGGTCGTGTTTATTGTAATACAAAAGAGCTATCCCGCTTGTTTGGATTCCGAATCACGTGATTTTTACACGTAATCGTGCATTTGCGACTGTGCTCTGCATACTTGTCCTTTCTATTAAATGTTTTATAACATTTTGAACAGGAAAGCATGATGGTACCATGGATGCTTTCTTTATGTCTTTGCAGGTCTTTTGGCAAACTAAACGTTTTACCGCAGGTTGTACATAAGTGTTCCATATTGTCCTGTATCATACAATGTTATTTTCTCTACAGAAAATGTTCCGCCATTTACAGAGCGGAACAGCTAATATTCTGTATGACTTCTTTTTGCTTATACTTGTGAGGTAGTGGTTCTTCTGGTTTGCTAGTCAGTTACATTTGTAACCATATACGACTGTTCTCAGGCTAATATTAAAGTTTTATTGTAATTCATTAAACACCACCAAGCTAAATTTGTCAGCATTATTACTGTAAATGGTAGTACGTTAACAAGATACCACTGATTTCAATATTTATTTAGTACGTTAGCAAGATACCACTTATGTCAATATTTATTTTTGTAATTCATTAAACACCACCTTTTCTGCCAAGCCTGGAGTTTACTTATTGCCCTTTTATGCAAGAGCAACCAAATTATGCTCAATTTGTCAGCATTATTACTTTAAATGGTAGTACGTTAACAAGATAAACTAATGTGAATATCTATTTTGATTAGAATGTCAAATTTCCGGGAACACAGACTATCAACAATTTCTTTCAATTAGAGCAGGTATCCTGTTTAAGACATCGTACGTTTTCAATCGTTTACTTTAATTGTATTTTTTT
>MJUT01002716.1:16211-39727 GCA_002080005.1 Gigantidas platifrons
AAATGTTTCACATCTTGTAATTAAAGTACATATCATAACACACTTTCAACTATTTGATTAGGTTCGCAGATACATAATTGTCTATCCTGTTACCAAACCAGCTTATCCTGTTACTTTTTTCATGAGGATAACAGGATAGACAGTAACATGATAGACAAATTTATATGTTTATTGATGCTGTAATGAAATAACTGCTCCCCGTAAATCGGTGTTTGCTTTTTTGGTTTAGTGTTCTTTGTTTCCAAACAATTAGGGACCCTTTTAAGGATGTAATTTCGTCTTTAGGTATAAATTTGTTGGTAACATGATAGACATTTTAAAAGAGTACGCTCTCATTTGTATTCACTTTTCTTGTTATAATTTTGTTCCCGTGTCTTCTAACGTTCTAACGTTCGGGTTATCATTTTGAAGACGCTGTGTACTTCTGGCGTCGTCATAGAAGAGTTCCGTATTTGCAGGGAGAAATCATTGTTGTGTAGATCTTGTATCGGCAACAGGATAGACATGCATTTCGTGGACGCCAGCATAATTTGTTTTTATAAACAAATACAAAAATAACTTCAAGACTTTACTTTCTTGTTAAAATTCATTTAAAAACGATTCAAATAATTCATTTTGCCAATCTGAAAACATACTAAAAATCATTGAAAAATTAAGTGGAAACATGACACCCTCATCCCGGACACTCATAAATTGTGCAAAAAATGAGCTTCAAAATTATCTTATTTTGGGTTAATAGGAGTAAATCGTATTCATTTTAGATGTGCCGACTCGAAAATAATGCGAACTTTTGTTTAAACACGAAAAATTAATGCTTTCATATCAAAATATTTTTTTAACATAGGTGGACATGAAAAGCGACATTTTTTTAAAATGACCCATCTACGTTTTCATTGAAACATAACATCATTTGTCCCATTACAACACTATTTTATTACTATCAAACTATTAGATGGTAAAAACATTACTTTCTTGCTTGATGAGTAAAATGAGGTAAATCTAAGACAACGCACCCCTCTTTAATAATTTGAACTCCAACGGTTATACAGATATAAACATCTAATTCAAAGCATGCAGTGACCAGGAAATTAACCCTAACCATATTAAAACAGAATTTGTGGTGACCGTAATAGAAGAAATGAAAGAACTTTCAAAGAAACATATGAAGTGTAAAATTACTCTCGTTTTTATCTTAAACATAACAGATGTGGTATGCCTTAGATGTTTCTCATCTTGCAGAAATTCAGTATGTAAGCTTAGGGTAGGTAATTATATTATATCTTTGCTACTTTTGGAAAACCATAATAGATTTGTAATGGAAAGGAAACTGCATTATTTTATATTACTAAGAAGAAATGGATTCTACGAATGACACTACTGTCATCACAATTACAGCTAACATGGAGCACCTGAGTTCACCCCCGGATTTTAGTGGGGGTTCGTGTTACTCGATCTTTAGTTTCATGTGTATGTTTTGTAGATCGTTGTTCGTTCTTTTGTCATTTTTCTTTTGGACATAGTGTTGTCAGTTCTTCTTCGATATACATATTCTGATTACCCTTTGGTATCTTCAAACTCTTCTTAACTTATACTCCGACGTGTTGATATTTATTGGGGTTTTTTTGTTTTTTGTTTTTTGTTTTTTTTTGGTTATTTTTCGTTTTTTTCCCCTTTCAATCTAATCAAATCCAATTTAGACCACAATGATTTTATCCTTATTTGGTTATGCTGCTTAACACCGCTTTCAACAGCATTTCATTTATATCGTGGCGGTCAGCTTTACTAGTGGAGGAAACCGGAGTACCCGGATAATAATCCTTATTGATGTTTCAAAATAAAATAAAAACATAAGTAAAATTAATGTCAAGTCAAACGCACCCTTTAAAAAATTAATTAAATTTCCTAAGACCCCCCTTTAAATTTACTAGTCCTGAACCTTGTACCATCTGAAATTTCATGATTTTTATTACAAGGAAATTAAAACCTCGCACTAATTTTTAAAAGGAAACGCGTAAAACCTTAAATAGAATATTTTCAAAATCATTTCCCCATGCGACATCCAAATTTATTAACATTTCAGTATTTGGTTAAGATGGGCGTGTTATATTTACATCGAGTATTTTACTTACTCTGTGGACTTGTATATTTAACTAAATCAAAATATTGTCCAATGAAGGAGTCGTGTGACTGTGTTTTAAAGCTTAAGCTTGTTAGATGTCGTCATATGTCTTATATTCCTAAGCTTCCACCTCATACCTTAATTTTACAGCTTTTCGAGTGCCATTTTCCGTATATTACAAGGGAAACTTTCAGTAATGTTTCATCAGTACCACTAGAATCTTTAATATTGAAAAATAATTCCATGGAAACTATTGAACAGGATGCCTTCTCAGATTTCAACTTTCTTAGAAATTTCGAAATAAGTTATTGTTATTGATGACGTCATATGTAAGTACATTTCACACATTGCAACATCTAAATCTTTCCGAAAATAACATTTACGTCATTCCTACGTTTTGTGACGTCATCAATAACAAAAGCGCTGTTCCACTACTGAAGAACTTATCGTTGTTTAACAATGTTATTTGAGACATTTCGATTCGTTCATTCAAATGCTTGGAAAATTTAGAATTACTCATTTTGGATGGAAATCGCATTAGAACGTTAGATAATAATGTTTTTTCCACTTTGATTAAATTAAATACATTGTCGTTGTGTAAACTGTCACAACTTAAGAACATAAATAGTAGAGCATTCAACAGTTCATCTTTACAAAATTAAGATTTAACGGAAATGGATATCGTTTTGATAAAAAGATTCATTACGATTCTAAAGAAATTGAAATTTTTCATTTTTTACCGAATATAAGGGAACTTCACCTGGCCCAAAACTATTTACCTAAAGATGATAACATTGTTCGTCAAATTTTTGAACATCTTACAAATTTAAGAAAAATTAACTTGCAATCAACACATATCAGCTTGGTACCAGAGGTACTTAACACATTGCCGGATTTAAACTCGATAATTCTACAAGGAAACAAAATAAACCGATGGAATGCATCAACATTTGAAAATATGACGTCACTGAGAAAATTAAATATTGCTTCAAATGCCATTCATATAATAAACAAAACATCTTTCCCGATGAGTTTGTTGAATAGTTTGAAAACATTTGACCTTTCGTCCAACCCTTATTGGTGTACCTGTGATCAAAAATGGTTTCTAGATACAATAAGATCAACCAATTTTACAAAGAAGATGACATCCGATTGGGCCAAATATTATACTTTCTCCTATCCCGAACGTCTGCGGTTTACCATGTTGTCAAACTACAATCCGACCGATTCAGACTGCACACCGTGGAACGTCATATCTCTCATCATTATAACTGTGTCGTCTGCCGTGTTGGTTATATTTTTGGTGGTCATAGTGCTGTTTAGATGTCAAATTAATATCAAAAACCTATTATACTTCGTTCGTGTATACCGACATGCGACAGAAGGATATCTTAAATTAGATTCATCAGACGAGTTTGAATTTGACGCCTTTGATGTTTATTGTGACGTTGATCGTCAGTGGGTTCATAATGTCTTATTAAACAAATTAGAGAGTTCTAATTTGAATATATGCATTCATCATCGAGATTTTGATGTCGGAGAACATATTACTAACAATATAGAGAACTATATGAGCAAATGTTGGAAGATAGTAGTTGTTATGTCAAATCAATTCGCTGAAAGTGAATGGTGCCAATGGGAAATTGACCTTGTCAAAGAACGGAGGAGACGACAGGGAAAGGAAGCATTAGTCTTAATTATGTATCGTCAGATAGACTCGCGACATATGACCAGTCCTCTGCGAACACTACTAGGTACAACACATCATCTCTCTTATAAAGAAGGAATTGGGGAAACTCTTTTTTGGAATACAGTTATCAGGGATGTGAGCAAGTCACTAAATTACCCACCAGTAGCTGTTTTATAACGTATTATGTATTTTTGTTAGAACAAATAATTAAAAATGACAACATGTACATCATAAAGCGAGAATACTGAATGGTCCCAGACATTTGAGTTTGTCTCGCTTTGATTTTAACCACATCCTCCAAGTGTAGCATTTGTAAGCACTTTTTTAAAATTTATTCTTTATTTGATATTTCCTAATCAAACAATCATTGAACAATAATATTTGTGTTTCTTTATTATTTTATTGTGATACAAGTGTTGCCTGACGGCAAGTGTGGACACAGCAATGTGCTGTCCAAAAGACAAGTGCGGATGTCAATAATTCATGTTATTTAACTTTTTAAAAAAACTAGAGGCTCAGCACATATTACTAACAATATAGAGAAATATATGAGCAAATGTTGGAAGATAGTAGTTGTTATGTCAAATCAATTCGCTGAAAGTGAATGGTGGCAATGTGAATTTGACCTTGTCCAAGAACGGAGGCAACGACAGGGAAAGGAAGCATTAGTCCTAATTATGTATCGTCAGATAGACTCGCGACATATGACTAGTTCTCTGCGAACATTACTAGGTACAACACCGCATCTCTCTTATAAAGAAGAAATTGTGGAAACTCTTTTTTGGAATACAGTTATCAGGGATGTGAGCAAGTCACTAAATTACCCACCAGTAGCTGTTTTATAGCCTATTTTTGTTAGACCAAATAATTAAAAATGACATGTACATCATAAAGCGAGAATACTGAATGGACGGACACATTTGAGTTTGTCTGACTTTGATTTTAACCACATTCTCCAAGCATAACATTTGCAAGCACTTTTTAAAATATATTCTTTATTTGATATTTCCTAATCAAACAATCATTAAACAATAATATTTGTGTTTCTTTATTATTTTATTGTGAAAATATTTGATTGGCATGCTCCATATATGAACACCATGATTGTTTAAGCAAAGTTGTCTTGTCTGTGAACTTTCATGTTTGAAATTTCTAATACGTGAAAAAACTTACTTTCAGGATCACAAACGTGCCCATTCATAAATATGATTATGGTTAAGGTACTTTACTATGAGTTAATTAAAATTTTCTATCTATGAAAAGAAAGATGAACAGTTCCACCAATATCACTAACACGAATAATTACCTCTTACACCAAGCAAACAAATAACCAACAAACACGATATATGCCACGGACAAGAATCCATACATATAAAGTTTTCCTTTTGTATGCAACTTACAGAAGATCTGAAATACACAAGGTAAGGGATCATATAATGAAGGCCAAATTCGACTTCGGACTTTACCACGTTTCCGTTCTAGAGTTATATGGTCCTTGATTTGGCGGAAATACAAATTATTATTTCCGCTTAATAACTGCAATTCCCCTTAAACAATTCATGTAATATCTAAACATGGTCAGGAACTATAAAAGAAATGCCTGGTTTGATTTCTGACTTGCTACTTTTCTCCGTTCTAGTGTTATGCCCTTTGATTTGCCGGAAGATGCAAATTTCTCAGGTTTCTATCAATAACTTTACCTACATTTTGTACCTTTAATCATATCATTTGAAATTTATATACATTAAATCCTACATGTTTGACTATTTTTCAAACCAGTCACGACCATTTATTATTTTGTATCATCATTTTGTTTTTCTACTTTCTCTTTTAATTTCTTGGATCCCAAAGTATGTAACAAGAGTAATACGACGGGTGGAACTTGTGGAGCAGGAACTACTTACCCTTCCAGAGTACCCGCGATCACCCTCGGTTTTAAGTGGGGTTCGTGTTGCTCGATATTTAGTTTTCTATTTAGTGTTTTGTATGTTATTGTTTGTCCTTTTGTCTTTTTCGTCATTGTATTTTCTTAATGTTTTTTTCTCAGCACCTACATTCTGAGTCTATATATGGAGATAAATATAGGAACAGTGCAATAAAATTCTGAATATTGAATAATGTTACGAATATAGTTAACGTAGCATGACGGCAGACTTGCTTTGTTACCTAAATCTGTACTTGTTACGACCGGTCATGCATCCCTGCTTAGTGGCAACATGAGAGAGAGAGAGTCCCCAAGTTTATAACAATATATGTCTCCCAATTTCCAATAATTTTGAAAATCTAACATAAAAAGCATGGTGTAATTTAATGATTGTATTAAAACGTAGATACAATGTATCAAATTTAGTGTGCATGACACGTTTCAGGAATAACCGTCATGTGGTACCCCCAAAGACAAAATATTTGAAAACAAATTAACTGAAAAGTCTTTAGGAGCAAGAAATCCGGAGGACCTACACAGGGTAGCCAAAATCAGCTACGGTCACCAATGGTTGAGGGAGGAGAACCTTAGTTTTAATTATTATATCATTTAAGAACTGAACATTTGGATTAAAATGAATTTAATAAACCATATTAGTTCCGAAGCACTGAGTACAGGGCGAGTGATACTCTGGGGGCTAATAATCCACCAGTATCGACTCCCTGAGAGTAAAACACGTAGATATCAAATTTAGTGCACGTGAAGCGTTTCTGGAATACCCTTCATCATGTAGCAAAAGTCACAATATTTGAAAACCAAATAATTTAGAATTATATAGGAACAAGAAAACCCAAAGGCCTTAACATGATAGCCACAATCAGCCAAGATTACCTAATGATTGTATCTTGTTACGTTTCATTTATGATTTTAAGAATATATATACACAGCATAGCATAGACGCTACAATATTGTGTTACTTTTTTTGGTGACGGTCTGGGTGTTCACAATACAGATTTATTTATCTTGACACTTTCTGTTAGGCTTGTGTTGGTCTGGGTGTTCACAATAGATTTATTTATCTTGACACTTTCTGTTAGGCTTCTCTTGGTTTGGTTGTTCACAATACAGATTTATTTACCTTGGCACTTTCTGTTATGCTTGTGTTAGCCTGGGTGTTCACAATACAGATTTATTTACGTTGGCACTTTCTGTTATGCTTACATTGGTCTGGGTGTTCAGAATACAGATTTATTTATTATGGCACTTTCTGTTATGCTTGTGTTGGTCTGGGTGTTAACAATACAGATTTATTTATCTTGGCACTTTCTGTTATGCTTACATTGGTCTGGGTTTTCACAATACAGATTTCTTTATTATGGCACTTTCTGTTATGCTTGTGTTGGTCTGGGGGTTCACAATACAGATTTATTTATCTTGGCCTTTTCTGTTATGCTTACATTGGTCTGGGTGTTCATAATACAGATTTATTCATCTTGGCACTTTCTGTTATCCTTACATTGGTCTGGGTGTTCACAATACAGATTTATTTATCTTGGCACTTTCTGTTAAGAGTGAATGTATCGTCTTATCACAGAAATAAGACTGACTGTACCGTCTGATCACAGACATAAGACTGACTCTACCGTTCTTATCACAGAAATAAGACTGGCTGTACCGTCTTGTCGCTGATATCAGGCGGACTATACCGTCTTGTCACAGAAAAAAGACTGACTGTGCCGTCTTATCACATAAATAAGAATGTCTATGCCGTCTTATCACAGAAACAAACTGTCTATACCGTTTTGTCACAGAAATAAGACTCGCTGTATCGTCTTGTCGCAGAAATCAGACTGACTATACCGTCTTGTCACAGAAACAAAACTGACTGTACCGTCTTATCACATAAATAAGACTGACTGTACCGTCTTATCACAGAAACAGACGGTCTATACCGTCTTATCACAGAAAGCAGATTGGCTGCACCGTCTTATCACAGAAACCAGAGTAGCCATACCATCTTAGCACAGAAATAAGTCTGACTGTACCTTCTTAACATAGAAATAAGACTGGTTATACCGTCTTGATACAGAAATAAGAATTAGCCATTTTGGACATATACATCATATTTGCATAACAATTTTTTCACCTAAATCAGATTTACTTTATATTGAAATACATAATAAAAACGTAGATATCATGTGTAGTGTCCACAACACGTTTCTGGAATAACCTTCATTAGATACACTCAAGTTTGTAGATGAACTGCTACCTTTCTCAATATGGCTGCTGCCTTGCAGACGGGAAATTTATAATTTTTGATTTCAGCATACATTACAATTTTCTGTAGTGTAAGTCGTCAGTCAATTTAAATGTTTTGTAGAGATACAAGACTTTGAAGGGACCTCGGTAAAATTTCGTTGTTACCCTTCTTGGTATAAAAGTATTTATATTGTATAAGGATTTGGGTCAATTGTGTGATGATTGTTACCGGCCCCCTGTGTTTGACTGTAATAATATGTCCGTCCAATGAATGCTTTATCGCATGTAGTAAAACCAAATCTATTGTACAATTGAATGTCAATGCTTTTAAAAATTAAAACGTCGAGATAATGGTGGACAGTGAAATTTCTATGAAACGTAATAATCACTCAATCGTATTTAATTCCAGGTATTATTATCACGATTGTACACCGCTCTTACATGAAAAACCATTACTTCTTCTTATGGCGGAAGGCTCTCGTGATCTTTGCTATTTATAAAACAATGGCCTTGCCTTACTAGTAGTTTCACATGATAATGCCCTCTCACAATTTCCGTTCCAGGTCACATCTATTACAAGTATTCAAGTTAAAAACAAATATTAAAACACTGGGAAAATATTAAATCTACTTACTTTGACAATGACAAATACCAAGGATCATGTGAATAATTTGAAATAGAAATAAGAAATTGACCTTGTCGAGGATAAACGAAATCAATCTGCAGAACATAGAAGTATTGATAGTTTGATAGTTTGTTGTTTTCTGTTTTTCTTCTTCTTATGTACCCTGTGTTGCCAGATTCTGTGGATTGCCCTTCATGGGTTGCCCTTCAGTATTCTCTAACGTTTATTTATTATACACTACCAACATACATGTATGAGTGAGATATTGTTGTTTATTATACACTACCAACATACGTGTATGAGTGAGATATTGTTGTTATGGTATACTACCAACATACATGTATGAGTGAGATATTGTTGTTTATTATCCACTACCAACATACATGTATGAGTGAGATATTGTTGTTTATTATCCACTACCGACATACATGTATGAGTGAGATATTGTTGTTATGGTACACTATCAACATACATGTATGAGTGAGATATTGTTGTTTATTATACACTACCAACATACGTGTATGAGTGAGATATTGTTGTTATGGTACACTACCAACATACATGTATGAGTGAGATATTGTTGTTTATTATACACTACCAACATACGTGTATTAGTGAGATATTGTTGTTATGGTACACTACCAACATACATGTATGAGTGAGATATTGTTGTTTATTATCCACTACCAACATACGTGTATGAGTGAGATATTGTTGTTTAAAGCCAATTCAGCAATTTTTCAACTATATCATGGTGAGAACAAATTAATTTTCAATGAGATGATGATGATGATGATGAGGTCCGTTTTGTTCTAGGCCAACTCGCTGAGTTGGATTTTTATAGTGCTAGCTTACTGAAACAACAGTCCGCCGGTAGACATGACATGTTGCTCCACTCGGACAAATTATTCTGATTCCTAACCAACCAGTCTTTGTTCTTTCTCCTTAATGCTGCGTACTTAGCGGAGAAGCAACAAATACCAATTTTATAGTCTTTGGTTTGACCCGACCATGGCTCGAACCCACGATCTACCTCACTCGAGGCGAGCACGCTAGCCATTACGCCACCGATGCGGTTCATATATACATGTATGAAGACGATATTGGATAAAACATAAAACGTTAGTGTCAAATTGGGTTTGGTGATAAGATAGAAAACAAAACATACAACACCTTCAGAACAGTTTAAATATCTAATTGGAAAATCGTAGAAGCATAGGCGAGCTCGATACCTCCAACGTACATATGCTTCAACGCACGTTTTTAGAATAGGCACATTAAAAGTGACGGGGATAAACTATTTCTATATACCCAAACCCCCCCCCCCACCCCCTCTCTTTTACTGTAATTTGGCAATTATATAACTGTTTTCCGTATGTGAGTAAAATTCCTAACCTGATATAGCCACAATATTTTTTTTACATCAGCTACAATGGGTCTACTCTTTATAGATAATCGGTATCATTTTTATCCCATCGTACCATTGACTATATGTGTGGGTTGCTACTATGCCGAGCCGGGAATCGAGGCCGTCGTGTGGTCCTGATCGTATGGTAGTTGGATTCACAACTACATGTCCAGTCATTGCCTATCACCACTAAAGTTTCAGTTCGAATCCCGCTCATGGCGAGGTGTACTCAATACAACATTATGTGATAAAGTTGTCTGTGATTTTCTCCCGGTACTCCGGTTTCCTTCAGCAATATAACTGAAATATTGTTGAAAGTGGTGTTAAGCACCATAGCTCTAACCTCAACCCCTGGGTCGGGAATCGCAAAAAAATGGATAAGAGAAGAGCAATACACAGTTGTATTATACATAAAAAGAATTTGAAGATACCAAAGGGGTAATCAGAATCCGTATATCGCAGAACAGACAACACAATGGCCAAAAGAAAAAGTATAAAAGGACAAACAGCGATCTACAAAACATACACTTAAAACTAAAGATCGAGTGACACGAATCCAACTAAAACCCGGAGGTGACCTCAGATGCTCCGGAAAGGGAAGCAGTTCCTGCTCCACTAGAAACTATCCTATTTTGGAATAGTTTCCATAGTGTGATATTTTTTTTTCATTTTGGAATTGTTTTCATATTGTGGTATTTTGTTTTCATTTTGGAATTGTTCCCATAGTGTGGTATTTTTTGTGCCCATTTTGGAATTGTTCCCATAGTGTGGTATTTTTTTGTGGCCATTTTGGAATTGTTCCCATAGTGTGGTATGTGTCGTGGCCATTTTGGAATTGTTCCCATAGTGTGGTATTTTTTTTTTCATTTCATTCATCAGGATATTATTTCTAGTCGTAAGTATTATTCCGATATTTCTGGGGGGAAATAACAATAGGAAATCCGATGAACAAACAATACAATGGAGAGCTAGCAATGGTGCCAATACCATTGTTAGTGTTGTGTGATGACTCTATGACGATTAACTGCCTCTTTTGGACAGATACATTATTAACAGATAATAAAAACATAGAATTCTAGAGATATATTCGAGTAAAGAGGCGTTCAGGATTTAAAAAAAAAAAAAAAAATTACCAACATAAATAGATAAGGACAAAGTTCTCAAGTGAGGGCGCGAAAAGAAAGCGATCCGGATACGAAAATAATTACTAGCAGTACAAACAACATAGGGCGTGGACGTGCGTAGGGATATTCGAGTTTGAAATCTACGTTTTCATTCAAACATAACATCATTTGTCTCATTACAACAATATTTTATTACTATCAAACTATTAGATGGTAAAAACAGAACGTTTATATGCTTGATGAATAAAATGAGGTATATCTAAGACAATGCTCCCCTCTTAATAATTTGAACTCCAACGGTTATACATCATCGTCGGAAACTCGCGGCTGATTACGCTTCGTTCCTCATTCCATCACCGTGGGTCGATTCGTACAAATTTCCTTGTTTTCATGAATATTTATCAGATAGAATTATCCAATCAGATTAGCGCTTACGGAAATGGAGCTCTTCAAAATTGGAGGTAAATATGGATAAACGTCCTTTCCATTAACTAAATTGTCAACTGTTTTTTTTCTGAAGCTCTTTTAATTCCTTTAAATCAAACGTATTCACTCAACAAGGAAGCCATTTCTTTCAGTATTTACATTAAACGCAACAAGTGATAATAGGTGCGTTCTGATTGGTTTAGATAACAGAAGATGATGGTAAAGAAACCAATGAAATCGGCTCATGAATTATGCATGAAAACGAGGAAATTTGTACGAATTGACCCACGATGGTGGAGTGAGGAACGAAGCGTAATCAGCCGTGGGTTTCCGAAGATGGTTATATATACAGTGTGTTGTCAGTTCTTCTTCGATATACAGATTCTGATTACCTTTTGGTATCTTCAAACTCTTCTTAACTTATACTCCGACGTGTTGATATTTATTGGGTTTTTTTCTTTTTTTTTCTTCCCTTAATCTAATCAAATCCAATTTAGACCACAATGATTTTATCCTTATTTGGTTATGCTGCTTAACACCACTTTCAACAGCATTTCTTTTATATCATAGCGATCAGCTTCACCAGTGGAGGAAACCGTAGTACCCGGAGAATAATCCTGATGTTTCAAAATAAAATAAAAACATAAGTAAATATGAGACTGTTTTTTAATGTCAAGTCAAACGCACCCTTTAAAAAAATTAATTAAATTTCCTATTACCTCCCTTTAAATTTACTAGTCCTGAAATCTTATGATTTTTATTACAAGGAAATTAAAACTTCACACTAATCTTTAAAAGGAAACGCGTAAAACTTTAAATAGATTATTTTCATAATAAGTTCCCTTTGTGACATCCAAATTTATTAACATTTCAGTATTTGGTTAAGATGGACGTGTTATATATTCATCGAGTATTTTATTTACTCTGTGGACTTGTATATTTAACTAAATAAAAACATTGTCCAATGAAGTCGTCATGTGACTGTTTTTTAAAGCCTAGGCGTGTTAGATGTCGTCATATGTCTTATATTCCAAAGCTTCCACCTGGTACCGTAATCTTACAGCTTGTCGAGTGCCATTTTCCGAATATTATAAGGGAAACTTTCAGTAATGTTTCATCAGTACCACTAGAATCTGTAATATTGAAAACTTATTCCATGGAAACTATTGAACAGGATGCCTTCTCAAATTTGAACTTTCTTAGAAAATTAGAAATAAGTTATGAGAAAAAATTGAATAGGACCGATTTATACAGATCCTTTAAAAGCTTGAATGTTACAAACCTGACGGCTTTAAGGTTTGAACAAAACAATTGGACAACAATACCACGTGATATGATTCAACATCTATCAGGAGCCAATCTAGCGTATATATCTCTTAATTACAATAATGTGAAGAAACTTTATTTTAATATATTTAGATCGCTTAAAGATACTTTATTGTAGAGAAAACGCAATTGCTTATATGAATATAAGTACATTTCACACATTGCAACATCTAGATCTTTCCGAAAATAACATTTACGTCATGCCTACGTTTTGTGACGTCATCAGTAACAAAAGTGCTGGTCCACAACTGAAGAACTTATCGCTGTTTAACAATGTTATTCGAGACATTTCGATTCGTTCATTCAAATGCTTGGAAAATTTAGAATTACTCATTTTAGATGGAAATCGCATTAGAACGTTAGATAATAATGTTTTTTCCACTTTGATTAAATTAAATACATTGTCGTTATGTAAACTGCCACAACTTAAGAACATAAATAGTAGAGCATTCAACAGTTTATCTTTGCAAAAATTAAGATTGAACGGAAATAGATATCGTTTAATCAAAAGATTCATTACGATTGTAAAGAAATTGAAATTTTTCATTTTTTACCAAATATAAGAGAACTTCACCTGGCCCAAAACTATTTACCTAAAGATGATAACATTGTTCGTCAAATGTTTGAACATCTTACAAACTTAAGAAAATTTAACCTTCAATCAACACGTATCAGCTTGGTACCAGAGGTACTTAATACACTCCCACATTTAAACTCGATAATTTTACAAGGAAACAAAATAGACCGATGGAATGCATCAACATTTGAAAATATGACGTCACTGAGAAATTTAGATATCTCTGGAAATGCCATTCATACAATAAACAAAACATTTTTCCCTATGAGTTTGTTGAATGGTTTTGGAAACATTTGACCTTTCGATCAACCCTTATTGGTGTTACTGTGATCAAAAATGGTTTCTAGATACAATGAGATTAACAAATTTGACAAACAAGATGACCTCCGAATGGCCCAAATATTATACTTGCTCCTATCCCGAACGTCTGCGGTTTACCATGTTGTCAAACTACATTCCTACCGATTCAGACTGCACACCGTGGAACGTCATATCTCTCATCATTATAACTGTGTCGTCTGCCATTTTGGTTATATTTTTGGTGGTCATAGTGCTGTTTAGATGTCAAATTAATATAAAAAACGCGTTATACTTCGTTCGTGTATACCGACAGGTGACAAAAGGATATCTTAAATTAGATTCATCAGACGAGTTTGAATTTGACGCCTTTGTTGTTTATTGTGACGCTGGTCATCAGTGGATTCATAATGTCTTGTTAAAGAAATTAGAGAGTTCTAATTTGAATATATGCATTCACCATCGAGATTTTGATGTCGGAGAACATATTACTAACAATATAGAGAAATATATGAGCAAATGTTGGAAAATAATAGTTGTTATGTCAAATCAATTCGCTGAAAGTGAAAGGTGCCAATGGGAAATTGATCTTGTCCAAGAACGGAGGAAGGAAGCATTAGTCCTAATTATGTATCGTCAGATAGACTCGCGACACATGACTAGTCTTCTGCGAACATTACTAGGTACAACACCACATCTCTCTTATAAAGAAGGAATTTGGGAAACTCTTTTTTGGAATACAGTTATCAGGGATGTGAGCAAGTCACTAAATTATCCACCAGTAGCTGTTTTATAACGTATTATGTATTTTTGTTAGAACAAATAATTAAAAATGACAACATGTACATCATAAAGCGAGAATACTGAATGGTCGCAGACATTTGAGTTTGTCTCGCTTTGATTTTAACCACATCCTCCAAGTGTAATATTTGTAAGCACTTTTTTTTTATTTTATTCTTTATTTGATATTTCCTAATGAAACAATCATTGAACAATAATATTTGTGCTTCTTTATTATTTTATTGTGATACAAGTGTTGCCTGAGGGCAAGTGTGGACACAGAAATGTGCTGTCCAAAAGGCAAGTGTGGATGTCAATATTTCATATTTTTTAACTTTAAAAAAAAATAGAGGTTCAGCACTGAGCTGAACCTGTGTCGCTCACCTTGCATTCTTCTCTGTAGAAACTTAATGCAGAACATTCCATAGTCTATAGGTGCTTCCCACAGGCCTCTACATTAACATTTTTTTAACTTGTCCCTTCTGACATTACTAACTAAAACGAGTTGCAAGTCAAAATCATTTGGTCTTGTTTTATACTCGGCTATGAAAAAAACTTCCGGTAGGGGATGGGGGTGACCTCGGGCCTCAACTCTTGGGGCAATTAATTGATCTATTCACCCTGATCATAAATATATATGGCTTAGGGGTGGGGATCTCAACAATTAAAAAGTTCACTTCAGGTAGCAGGGATTTTTCAGGGTATTTTGGAAAATGACCTTTTTTGTCTGTTTGGGAATTTTTCATCGACAAAAGAGTAATTTTGGGAAAATTACTTTATGTTCTTATAGCATTAATATTGATGTTATTTTCTGTTTTATTTTTATTCATAACTACCTTAAGGACATCTATTCATTGTCACATTTTTATTTCTGTCTACCTTGACTATTGGAGTCTTGCATACAAGTGATTTTTTTATATGTATCCTATTGATATGAGAGCTATGATTTTATGTCACAGAAATGAGAAAAATAAATGAAAAGTTCGCTTTCTTGAAAATAGCTTCAGACAAAAAGTTCAGTCAACATTTCCGGTAGCACATTACGCATTGCGTCCCCTTTCCAAAATGGCGCCAATGTTGTTTGTTTACGAAAAACAACTACAAATAGTATTATTTCAAGTCGGGCACATGTAAACATTTACCGAATTTAAAGTTTCTATAAACCGTAATGGATTACTTTCCAAGAAAATCACTTTCAAAATATTTAACGGATACGATAGACTTCAATAAACATGTGCACGATTTGGGAATTCATAACAACAAATTGGGAATAAAAACAGGGTAATTGTCATTGGGAATGGATCCGAAATTCGGCCCTAGAGAGATGGCTGAAAAATGCCCGGGTATGGGGGTGGGGTAAGACCCCCTGGGGCCTGAGCTATAAGGCATTTAATTTGCCTAGTCACCCTGATCATAAATATATATGGTTTAGGGGTGGGGATCTCAACCATTAAAAAGTTCACTTCAGGTAGGGGGTGGGGTATGACCCCCGGTGTCTGAGCTATAATGCATTTAATTTGCCTAGTCACCATGATCATAAATATACATGGTTTAGGGGTGGGGATCTCAACAATTAAAACATTCACTTCAGGTAGGGGGTGCGGTATGACCCCCTGGGGCCTGAGCTACAAGGCATTTAATTTGCCTAGTCACCCTGATCAGAAATATATATGGTTTAGGGGTGGGGATCTCAACCATTAAAAAGTTCACTTCAGTTAGGGGTTGGGAAGACCCCACGGGGCCTGAACTATAATGCATTTAGTTTGCCTAGTCACCCTGATCACAAATATATATGGTTTAGGGGTTGGGATCTCAACCATTAAAAAGTTCACTTCAGGTAGGGGTGGCGTATGATCCCCCCCCCACGAGGGCCTGTGCTATATGGCATTTAATTTGCCTAGTCACCCTGATCATAAATATATATGGTTTAGTGTGGGTATCTCGGTCACATTTTTTTATACAGATTCATTTTAACTGTATTATACTAAAGTAAATTAAATTTAAATCTTTCCACAGATTAAATTGGAGTAATCTTTCTTTCCACAGAAAACAGATTTGTTTAGAAAGCATACAATCATGAAAATGAATTGCATGTGGCGGTCATGTTTGTCAATGGATCGGGACGAAATGAGCAATCTTTATAGAGGACCTTCCATAGATGCTTCCTGCCAAGTTTCAATTCATTTGGATTAGTAGTTTCAGAGGAGAAGATTTTTAAAAATAGGCCAATCAGAAACAAGAATTGCTTGTGGTGGCCATGTTTGTTAATGGATCGGGACGAAATGAGCAACCATTATAGAGGACCTTCCATAGATGCTTCCTATCAAGTTTCAATTCATTTGGCTGAGGGGTTTCAGAGCAGAAGATTAAAATGTGAAAAGTTAACGGACGACGGACGCCAAGTGATGGCAAAAGCTCACATTGCCTTTGGCAAGGTGAGCTAAAAAAAATTCATGGACACAGGGGTCCTGGATTTTTTTTAATAAAAAAACTAATCCTGGATTATTATTTTGCTTAAAGTCCGGTCCTGTGTTTTTATTTCAAATCCCGCCCGCAGGGATATCAAATTGTATCATTAATAATAAATTAACAAATAATAAATTCAGATTTTCTATTTAAAATAAATCTCATTTACAAAACCACTGATATTTGTTCAATTTTTAACGCTGATTTAAGCTTTAGTCGGAACAAATTTTTATTTTTCTCTTTAAACTGTCGAAACATAACATTTATTTAACAATAAAATTCACCCCTTTTTTTTCCTTTTTTCTTGTTTAAATCAATGATCAACAATATTCCAGAATCAAACAAATGAATAAATATAACATAGCACCTTTCCTTTACATTGTCAAGATTCTATATTTATAAACTATTGACCTGCGGATTCAGTGTGTTTTGAATCGGTCATCCAATCAGGACGCTCATTATTGTCCAAGATAAAAATACATCGCTAAAATTACATGTGGGTGTTTCTCCACATAAATTTACATGGAAATCGGAGATATTTCGTCATAAAATTTCACACATGGTTTTGTCTATCATATTTCTTGAAGACAAATATAAACTTGTATTGCATTTATCAATATTTTATGAGTACCAACAGTTTTTTTCAACACCGTATCTGTTCACGTGACTACACATGCTACTCACAGTGATCCGTGACCCACATTAGCACGTATCAGGAGTATTTTGTGAATATGGTATATAAATATTTGTTTGGAATGCTCCATATATAGGCACCATGATTGGTTTAAGTAAAGTTGTCTTGTCTGTGAACTTTCATTTTTGAAATTTCTAATACGTGAAAAACTTACTTTCAGGATGGCAAATGCGCCCATTCATTAATTTGATTATGGTTAAGGTACTTTACTATGAGTTAATTAAAATTGTCTATCTATCAAAAGAAAGATTAACGGTAAGGAAATGGAATAGTCTTAATCGTTCAGTGCGTAATCTTGACACATTATCTAAATTTAATTTCAATGCCAATTCCGAGACACTATTATTATGGTCCTAGAAAACTGAATATAATTTTAACAAAGCTTCGCTACAATGCATCCTTCTTGAATTACGATTGATGTAACTGTGGCGCACCATGTGAAAATTCTTACCATTTCTTTTTTGATTGTGATAAATATACAGGTAATAGGGAAATATTATTTAATAGTCTTAATTGGCTACCTTCTAACATTAACATTGATGTAAATCTACTGACAAAAGGAAGTGATTTCCTAACATATCAAGAAAATACAAAAAAAATGTAAAACTATTTGTAAACATGCTTTTAAATATATTAAAGACTCCAAAAGATTTACAATTGTCTAAATGATCTAAAGAAACAACACACATCTCCAAAAGTATTTATTCATATATCTTTTCTTTCATATATTGTTTCTACCTACGTTTTTGTATATAATCATTCTGTGTTTATTTATCTCTATGCATATTATATACATATTATATTATTTCATTAGCATGCTACTACATATTGTAAATAATTGTATTCGGGAGAAGACTTCATAAGTTGGAAAAACTTGTGTCCGACCCCTATTTGTTATATTTAGCAAATAAAAATATGCTTAAGCTAAACTAAGAAAGATTCAGAGCTCCACAAATATCACCAACATGAATAACTACCTCTCACTCCAAACAAACAAATAACCAACAAACACGATATATGCCACGGACAGAAATCCATACATATAAAGTTTTACTTTTGTATACAACTTACAGAAGATCTGAAATACACAAGGTAAGGGATCATATAATGAAGGCTAAATTCGACTTCGGATTTTACCACTTTTCCGTTCTAGAGTTATATGATCCTTGATATGGCGGAAATACAAATTATTATTTCCGCTTAATAACTGCAGTTCCCCTTAAACAATTAATGTAATATCTAAACATGGTCAGGAACTATAAAAGAAATGCCTGTTTTTATTTCTGACATGCTACTTTTCTCCCTTCTAGTATTAAGTTTCTGTCAATAACTTTACCTACATTTTGTACCTTTAATCGTATCATTTGAAATTTATCATTTAATCCTACATGTTTGACATGTCACGACCATCTATTATTTTGTATCATCATTTTGCTGTTCTACTTTCTCTTTTAATTTCTTGGATCCCAAAGTATGTAACAAGAGTAATACGACGGGTGCTACTTGTGGAGCAGGAACTACTTACTCTTCCGGAGCACCCGAGATTACCCTCTTCTTTTTCTTTCAATACTCTGCAAATCGCCTCTGGCGTATTGTCGCACATTGACGCCGGATGCCCACCGGGAACAGTATCCAAAATTGGATTATGTACAATTAAAGCATCTATTTACATCTAATGAGTGTTGTTGGTAGGCTGGTCTTGAAGGCATCTACTGTTGATGCTGAGACAGCCTCTGCAGATAGTTCATTCCATAGTCTGATGGTTGATGGGAAGAACGATTGTTGGTGGCACTGGAGTCTTGAGTATGGAAGTTGGTATCTTTAACAATGACCTCTGGTGGTGGAGGCTACTCACCGTGTTATAAGATAGGGCTGTGCTGGTATAACCACTACCTGCTGGATTATTCTGTATAGCATGATGACCTTTGCTCTTTTTCTTCGTTCTTCCAGGGTTGGCCATTCTAGATGTTCAAGCATGGATCTTGCGCTACTGGTGGTTTTGTAGTTCCCCATTACAAATCTCGCTGCCTTTCGTTGTACCCTCTCCAATTCAATGATGTTCTTCTGTGTTATTGCATCCCACACCACGCATGAGCTGAAGTTCCTGCTGAGAAAGGCTCGGTTGTTGTTGGCTTTCTTTGCTACACTGCTGATATGGGTATTCCACGAGAGGTTATGGCTGAAGTTGAGGCCCAGGTACTTTGCTGAACTGACCGTATCTAATCTTGTCCCGTGTAAGCTATAGTCCTTTGTTATTGGTTTCCTGTTATTCGTAACCCTCGGCACTTCACACTTATCTGGATTGAATTGCATGAGCCAGGTTGATTCCCACTGCTGTAAGGCATCTAGGTCTTTCTGTAAGATATTAGTGTCCTCCGAGCTCTTGATCTTTTGGTATAGTAGGCAGTCGTCTTCGAATAACCATGCTGTTGATGTTACTTGTTCTGGGAGGTCGTTAATATAGAATAGGAAGCGAAGTGGACCCATGACGGTTCCCTGTGGTACCCCAGATGTTACGGCTGAAGTTGATTTCTCTCACTCCAGTAGGATTTGCTGTGTTCGTCCAGATAAGAAGCTGGCTATCCATTGTAAGTTCTTTCCTTGTATTCCGTAGTAGTTGCATTTGCTGATCAGGCGCTGGTGAGGGACTTTATCAAAAGCCTTCGAAAAGTCTAGCAGTATGCAGTCTATTTGTTTTCCATTGTTCAGTCCATCTGCTAGGTCCTGGATTGTTGGCAATAGTTGGCTTTCACATGATCTTTCTTTCCTAATTCCATGTTGGTAATTGGACAGGATGTTGTTGGCTTCCAAATGACTGATGATGTTACTATGCATGATATGTGCCTTGATCTGGCAGCTAATAGAAGTCAAAGATACTGGTCTGTAGTTGGCAGCTTTCCCCCTATCTCCTATCTTAAATAATGGTATCGCACATGCCTTTTTTCACTGTGACGGTATTTCGCCTTTGAACGACCGATCATGCATCCCTGTTTGGTGACCATCGGTTTTAAGTGGGGTTCGTGTGCTCGATATTTAGTTTTCTACTTAGTGTTTTGTATGTTATTGTTTGTCCTTTTGTCTTTTTCGTCATTGTATTTTCTTAATATTTTTTTCTCATCACCTACATTCTGAGTCTATGTCTAACCAGTGGTTTAGGTCGTATTTATAAGAACTAAGATATCTCAGGTTATGGATTCTTTAATTGCGATTAAAACAAATTCACAACACTAATCAATGGTAATGACCCTGCAATGCAAATACAAATCGTAAATACAAAGAAGGATAACTCTTAGTACTTTATAAACAAATGTCAAAAATACATATGATTGAGAAATTATGGTCTTCCATATTTTCAGTTATCAAAAATATAAATATTATAAAGTAATGGAGGAACGTGCAATTGATTCATCCCGATATGTTCTTCTTAAAGTTTAAACGATCAATCCAATCATATCTTCATCTGATACTTATTTTGTGGTCATAGCATATATAATTACATAAAATAATAACAACATATATTAGTTTGCAACAAAAGCAAAACTTAGAGCTACAAGCAAAACAAATGAAGCAGCTAAGAAAATAAAAATAATGGCAGTAAGCGAATTATGCTCTTGGTAAACACAAACATACAAAAGCATAGAAAACAACAAAACCTACCATGTATGAGGTACAAAGGTCCCATTTACAAATCACATGGTATGAAATCTACATCATGGTAAACTACATGTACACATCACAGAATAACTTGTGGTACAATATCTGTAATAAAATATACTATCATAACTACTGTGGCTATGGTATGGACCATATGAACAGTAAAATACTATTTATATTTTAAAACATATTTTTACTATTTACACTCAATTAACTTCACCATTGTCTTTACTCTGTTTATCAAGAAAATATATTATTCTCCTAGTTTTATTAATTAAAGACTTCAAAATTTACTAAAAAGATTATTTAGACTAATTTACCAATTCAGATGTTTTCTTTATTAATAAATTTAACTATCTTTTAGTTTTATGTGTTTTACTCATTTATATAGAACTTTCACCCAGAAATCATTCACTCAGACCTTTCATAAAAAATCATATATACAAATCATTCATACTGGTGAAATTAAATATTGGGAATCATAGATATTAGTTAAGAAACTGACCTTTAAAATTGGAATCAAGATGTCCACCAAATTATCAAGAATTCAAAATTACAAAACATCCATTCCAATCAAGTATTTTTTTTAGATCTGTGAAGACAATAGATATTCCCACCAAAATTGACACATGACCAAATAATCAAATAGAAAACAAGGAAGAGAGTTTACCTAAAACAGTATGTAAAATTCAAAGAGTAAACAAATAAACAAATCAAATCAAGATTCACTGAACCATGAAAAACTCTTATAGTAAACTGAATATAACTACTGAAGCATGGAATTAAATAATAATCAATATTAATATTATCTACCAGCATTCTGCAAGTAATCAATTTAAATATTATCTACAAGTACTCTGCAAAGTAATAAATATGAATAACAGTAAAATTCTGAAAATTAAAATGATCTGTGAAATATCACACTACCACATCATCCCCCCTCAGGGGGCACATTAGTAAACCAGCCAATCCGCATTGAGACAGTCCTCGAAAATAGTACAAAATAGAACACGAGGAACTTTGAAATTTTTTTTCAGTTGTTTCTTGATTATGATATTTTTTACAGTTAATCGTATCATATTTTGTGAGGTTTGAACTGCCAAAAATTACACCATTTGTTGAAATATAACCACATATAAAAACATGGATGTCAAATTACTACACCCTCTGTGGAAGGATTTCCTGGATACTGTAAATACTGTTGTTTTGACCGGATATATAAAACAGCTGATTATTTTCTTATTTGACATACAATGTTTCTATCAAAGTGGATCAGAATGTGGACCTTGGACCACAATAATAAGAAATAGTTGTCTTGTTATCCAGAAAATTCATTTGGATTTTTTATGATTTTTTTATTTACTATGTAAGTCAATGGTGGAATATATACTGGTGTGCCCTCACCAATGCATGTACATAGACTACGACACATGATTCACACACGTTGCATTCAACTGAATCCAGAAAATTATCATGTGTCTCATTTATGTCACACCAAAACTTGTGTTAATATTGCACATCTATGTTTAGAACCGCCACATGTAAATAATTCCAGGCAAAATTGTTTGTCTCAGCAAAGATGTTTGAAAAATCATATGCCTTTCCCGGATTGTATTATTTAAATTATGTCTTTCTCATTGTCATTCGGAATGATTTTGGCTTTTTCGAATATAACCTGGAGTGATCATCCTCAGAAAATTCAGGATCCAGAATGTTTTTTACGTATGTCTTATCCTTTTCCATAATAATTTCTTGATCGTTGAATCGTGCACGTCGCAGAATTGCTTGTCTTTCCTTGTATTTGATTGAATTTTTTCTAGTCATATGATAATCATTTCTGTCTTGTATATTTTTCAGTTGTCGCTTCACAAGATTGCTGTGGATTTCAGCACCAACAGCTTTACATCTGGATTGTATCGAGGATGAAACACCACAGTTTCGCATGTGCACACCACCGTGAATCCGGCCTGGAAGTGTTCTCCGCCAAGTTCCAAACTTTGGGTTTGTTTTTGTTAATGTTCGATTCACACTTTCATTTTTCTGTGTATTTGTGTTTAAACGTGTCTTCATGAGTGCCTTGGGACCCAAACGTAGATGGATACACTCCCTTAATTTGTGCAAATCCTCATTATTTGGATGCAGCTTAG
>MJUT01002716.1:56007-70861 GCA_002080005.1 Gigantidas platifrons
GTCACGTGACCACCATTTTATCAACAGAAATCCACGTTGACTCGCACAAAGTTGAAACATTTTCACTTTCGAACATGTATAAATAACTAGTTGCAATATGCATCAACTATTGTTATGGTTTACTCATTAATTTGTATTACATACATGACCCCCCTTTTTTATTGCGTGCAATCTTAGAAACAGCCTTAACACACCTGCGCGAACGATATCTACAAAATGCACGGTTAACCACACCTTGGTATTTGACATTCCGTAGCATAGCTTTACAGGAAAAACAGTTAACTAAAAACCAGAATCGACTTGCTCTGATTAGATCAGCAGAATTAGATAAGATCATCATACCACCGAATACCGAAACAACCATCAAAGGATATTGTTGCAAGGAATTACCTTACAAGCCAACACCATGTATTCTACAACAAACTTCTTTAACAACAAATCATCAGATACAGGTATGGGACATTGAAACTTCTCTTCATCAGTATAATTATCAGAACAACAACATCATGACCATCAAGATATCGAATATAACAACCAGTACTATCGCCATACCACCTCGAGCTATAGTATGCGAAATGCAACCAGTTACTATACAACCAGTACCTAAAGAGGACATAAGAGATGACACACCTGTGACAGAAAAAGTTAAAGAAATAATGCAAAGCGATTTAACTGATGAGCAAATTTAAGACGGGAAGGACTTGATTAACGCATACACTGATATCTTTTCAAGAGGTGATGATGATGTAGGACATACTGATAGAATACATCATCACATAGACTTAACAGATGAGAGACCGTTTAAACAGAGGTACCGTCGAATTTCACCTGCCAAGTATGACGAAGTAAAGTCTCACCTACGTCAGCTTATGAGTAACGGAATCATCAGACCATCTCACTCACCTTATGCGTCCAATGTTCTCGTTAAGAAGAAAGATGGTTCATTAAGACTATGCGTTGACTATCGTCAGCTTAACAACATTACTAAGAAGGACTGCTATGCGATTCCAAGAATAGAGGAACTTTTAGAATCTTTGGCCGGCAGTAAATTCTTTTCCGTAGTGGACATGAAGTCTGGATACTATCAAGTAGAAATAAAAGAGGAGCATAAAGAAAGAACTGCATTCACTGTTGGATCTCTTGGTTTTTATGAGTACAACCGACTCCCTTTTGGTCTTACAAATTCGCCAGCTACATACCAACGGTTGATAGAGGAATGCTTAGCGGACTTAAATTTAAAGATATGCTGCATCTTCATCGATGACATCATTATTTATGGCAAAACATATGAGGAACATCTGA
Source organism: Gigantidas platifrons (assembly GCA_002080005.1). Lineage (NCBI taxonomy): Eukaryota > Metazoa > Mollusca > Bivalvia > Mytilida > Modiolidae > Gigantidas > Gigantidas platifrons. Next base: position 57,310 of record MJUT01002716.1, read on the forward strand.
GAAACCTTCAATTAGTATTCAATAGAATTAGAGAGGCCAATCTGAAATTATCAGCTGAAAAATGTGAATTCTTCAAACGTCGAGTAAAGTATGTAGGCCATATAGTATCAGAAGAAGACATTGAGATTAATAAAGAGAAAACAGACGTTGTAACATCATGGCCAAAACCATCTACACCAGTAGAAGTTCGCCGCTTTTTAGGGTTTGTTGGATACTACCGCCGTTTCATACATCAGTTCAGCAAAATCTCAAAGCCACTAACAGAATTAATACCAGCACCAACTAAGAAACACCATAAGACCAAACTGAAGACACCTTGGCATTGGGGAGCACAACAAGACAAAGCTTTCGAACAATCTAAGCAACAGCTTCTTTCAGAACCTATACGAGGATATGCGGATAGTTCCACACCATATGAGTTACATACATATGCTTCAGGTGATGCTCTGGGCGCTGTATTATACCAAGAACAACATGGTGTCAAGAGGGTTATCAGCTATGCTAGCCGCAGCTTATCCAAAGCTGAAAGGTATTATCCTGCACATAAGAGAGAGTTCCTTGCACTCAAATGGGAGATAGCAGACACATTTAAGGACTATCTATATGGATCCCGTTTAACAATTTTGACAGATAATAACCCAGTCACCTATGTCTTGACAACAGCAAAACTGGATGCAGCAGGTCATCGCTGGTTAGCATCACTGGCAGCTTTCAACTTTGATATCCGTTATAGACCAGGAATATCAAACGCAGATACAGACGCTCTAAGCCGTCTTCCTGCTGAAGTAGACTCTGACAACAGGTGCAACATTCCAATTGAGTCTGTCCAGGCTATTTGTAGAAAAGCTATACCATCAGCTTATGTTGAAAGTCTGTCCTTATCACCAGATGTTGTTATTGATGATATAGACAACAGAGGAACTAATGTTGGAAATATTATAGATTGGGCACAAGCACAAGCAAATGACATAGACATCAGACCATGGATTAAGTTTGTCCGTCAGAACAGAAAACCAAGCGTTGGAGAAATTGGTCCAAGTCCTTTGATGCGTCAATTCAATCGTCTGTGCTTATTAGATGATGTCCTATACAGAGAAATAATTATCGACGGAGAAGTTAGGAAACAACTTGTCTTACCAATAACCCATGCATCAACAGTCTTGGAAGCTTTGCATAATGATATGTGTCATCCAGGCAAAGACCGCACATTGTCGCTTTTGAGGGATAGATTTTACTGGCCTGGAATGCACAAAGATACCGAACGGTGGATTGAGCAATGTGGTCGCTGCATAAGGAGAAAGACACCAACAAACCAAAGATCACCACTTGTTAACATCTCGACATCATCACCAATGGAACTGGTTGCTATTGATTATTTAACCTTAGAACCATCAAAAGGAGGACACAGTAACATACTGGTGATTTTATATCATTACACCAGATACGCACAAGCTATTTCAACCCGCAACCAGACTGCTGAAACTACAGCAGATGCTCTCTTCAATTACTTCATTGTCCACTACGGGATTCCTCAACGACTACACTCAGATCAAGGAGCGAACTTTGAAGGAAAAGTAATCAAGGAGCTCTGTAAACTAACAGGAATGCAGAAGTCACGAACCACGAGTTACCACCCTATTGGAAATGGCATAACCGAAAGGTTTAATAGGACACTTCTTAGCATGCTCGGATCACTTGAGAACCACCAGAAAGCCAATTGGAAACAGTACGTTGGACCATTAGTACACGCTTACAACTGTACTAGACACGAATCAACTGGCCAGTCTCCTCACTTGTTGATGTTCGGACGAAATCCCAGACTACCTATTGATGTCGGTTTTAGTCTCAGAGAAGAAGATCGTCCGCCTAGTACCAAGTATGTCCAGGAGCTACGTGAACGTCTGGCTAAGGCATATCAACTCGCCGATGAAGCTGCTAAGAAAGCTAGAGATAAGCAGAAGCAGACATATGACAGCAAAGTCAGAGGAGCAAATATTTTAGTAGGCGATAAAGTACTGGTCCGAATTGTTGCATTTGATGGCAAGCATAAACTATCCAACAAGTGGGAGGAAGAACCTTATGATGTCATTGACCAACCCAACAAGGATATACCTGTCTTCACTGTACAACGAGAAAGTGGAACAGGAAGGAAGCGTACTTTGCAACGTAACCTACTGTTGCCCATTGGATACATATATGATAGAGACAAATCACTAGTAAAAGAGTCCACCAACCATAGAATCTCACTCCGTAAAAGACAGGATAAATTGGAAGATTCAGTCAGAAAGCACATCTGACGAGGAATCCGATTACGATAACAACATAGTCTTCAACCCCGAAGGAAATATGAACACTGACAGAACCGTCGTGGATGATTCATTTGATCCTGGAGTTGATGAGCCACAGTCAGAGGACAACATCAATGAAATTGTGGATATAGACACAGAACCACATGGTGACGCCCATACTGCTTAATAAACTCAGCAGGAGGTTACTGTGGGTAATGAGAGCGCTCCTATAATAGATGATGGTGAGAGCCAGCAGGAGATTACACCTGAGGCATATACCTCACTAGCAGATTCAGAGGACACTAGTCCTGATGTACCTGTCAGACGATCGACTAGGACAGGAAAGCCATCAGCTTGGTATCCTTCTGGTGATTACGAAACGTCAAAGTCAGCAGTCAGCATTAAAGGTGAGTGGCTGCAGAAGGTAGACTGCATTATGAATTTAGTAGATTCTGATTTATTTACAGATATGACAAGCGAGGCAGCTCGTACCATTTTAGACATTTTGAGACCACCTATCCATGCTGATAAATGACGGGACGTCATTTCCCTGGGAAGGGGGGTGTAATGATGTGGTAGTGTGATATTTCACAGATAATTTTAATTTTCAGAATCTTACTGTTAATCATATTTATTACTTTGCAGAGTACTTGTAGATAATATTTAAATTGATTACTTGCAGAATGCTGGTAGATAATATTAATATTGATTATTATTTGATTCCATGCTTCAGTAGTTATATTCAGTTTACTATAAGAGTTTTTCATGGTTCAGTAAATCTTGATTTGATTTGTTTATTTGATTACTCTTTGGATTTTACATACTGTTGTAGGTAAACTCTCTTCCTTGTTTTCTATTGGGTTATTTGGTCATGTGTCAATTTTGATGGGAATATCTATTGTCTTCACAGATCTAAAAAAAAAAATACTTGATTGGAATGGATGTTTTGTAATTTTGTATTCTTGAAAATTTGGTGGACATCTTGATTCTAATTTTAAAGGTCAGTCTCTTAACTAATATCTATGATTCCCAATATTTAATTTCACCAGTATGAATGATTTGTATATATGATTTTTTATGAAAGGTCTGAGTGAATGATTTCTGGGTGAAAGTTCTATATAAATGATTAAAACACATGAAACTAAAAGATAGTTAAATTTATTAATAAAGAAAACATCTGAATTGGTAAATTAGTCTAAATAATCTTTTTAGTAAATTTGAAGTCTTTAATTAATAAAACTAGGAGAATAATATATTTTCTTGATAAACAGAGTAAAGACAATGGTGAAGTTATTTGAGTGTAAATAGTAAAAATATGTTTTAGACTATAAATAGTATGTTACTATTTATATGGTCCATACCATAAACACAGTAGTTATGATAGTATCTTTTATTACAGATATTGTACCACAAGTTATTCTGTGATGTGTACATGTTTTCTATGCTTTTGTATGTTTGTGTTTACCAAGAGCATAATTCGCTTTCTGCTATTATTTTTATTTTCTTAGCTGCTTAATTTGTTTTGCTTTAGTTGCAAACTAATATATGTTGTTATTATTTTATGTAATTATATATGCTATGACCGCTAAATAACTATCAGATGAATATATGATTGGATTGATCGTTTAAACTTTAAGAAGAACATATCGGGATGAATCGATTGCACGTTCCTCCATTACCTTATAATATTTATATTTTTGATAACTGAAAATATGGAAGACCATAATTTCTCAATCATATGTATTTTTGACATTTGTTTATAAAGTACTAAGAGTTATCCTTCTTTGTATTTACGATTTGTATTTGTATTGCAGGGTCATTACCATTGATTAGTGTTGTGGAATGTTCACAATACAGAATTATTTACATTGGCACCTTCTGTTATGCTTGTGTTGGTGTCGGTGTTCACAATACAGATTTATTTATCTTGGCACTTTCTGTTATGCTTGTGTTGGTCTGGGTGTTCACAATATATTTATTTATCATGGCACTTTCTGTTATGCTTGTGTTGGTCTGGGTGTTCACAATACAGATTTATTTACCCTGGAATATTCTGTTATGCTTGTGTAGGTCTGGGTGTTCACAATGCAGATTTATTTATCTTGGCACTTTCTGTTAGGCTTGTGTTGGTCTGGGTGTTCACAATACATATTTATTTACCTTGGCACTTTGTTATACTTGTGTTGGTCTGGGTGTTCACAATAGATTTATTTATCATAGCACTTTCTCTTATGCTTGTGTTGGTCTGGATAATCACAATACAGATTTATTTATCTTGGCACTTTCTGTTAGGCTTGTGTTGGTCTTGTGTTGGTCTGGGTGTTCACAATAGATTTATTTATCATGGCACTTTCTGTTATGCTTGTGTTGGTCTGGGTGTTCACAATACAAATTTATTTACCCTGGAACATTCTGTTATGCTTGTGTTGATTTGGGTGTTCACAATGCAGATTTATTTATCTTGGCACTTTCTGTTATGCTTCTGTTGGTCTGGGTATTCACAATAGATTTATTTATCATGGCACTTTGTTATGCTTGTGTTGGACTGTGTGTTCACAATAGATTTATTTATCATGGCACTTTCTGTTATGCTTGTGTTGGACTGGGCTTTCACAATACATATTTATTTACCTTGGAACTTTCTGTTATGCTTGTGTTGGTCTGTGTGTTCACAATACAGATAATTTTTTCTTGGCACTTTCTGTTAGGTTTGTGTTGGTCTGGGTGTTCATAATACAGATGTATTTACCTTGGCATTTCTGTTATGCTTGTGTTGGTCTTGGTGTTCACAATAGATTTATTTACTTTGGAGCTTTCTGTTATGCTTGTGTTGGTCTGGGTGTTCACAATAGATTTATTTATCATGGCACTTTCTGTTATGCTTGTGTTGGTCTGGGTGTTCACAATAGATTTATTTATCTTGGCACTTTCTGTTAGGCTTGTGTTGGTCTGGATGGTCAAAATAGATTTATTTATCATGGCACTTTCTGTTATGCTTGTGTTGGTCTCGGTGTTGACAATACAGATTTATTTACCTTGGGACTTTCTGTTATGTTTGTGTTGGCCTGGGTGTTCACAGTACAGATTTATTTACCTTGACACTTTCTGTTATGCTTGTGTTGGTCTCGGTGTTTACAATACAGATTTATTTATCATGGCACTTTATGTTAGGCTTGTGTTGGTCTGGGTGTTCACAATAGATTTATTTATCATGGCACTTTCTGTTATGCTTGTGTTGGCCTGGGTGTTCACAATACAGATTTATTTATCTTGGCATTTTCTGTTAGGCTTGTGTTGGTCTGGTTGTTCACAATACAGATTTATTTATCTTGGCACTTTCTGTTATGCTTGTGTTGGTCTGGGTGTTCACAATATATTTATTTATCTTTGAAATTTCTGTTATGTTTACATTGGTCTGGATGTTCACAATACAGATTTATTTTTTTGGCACTTTCTGTTATGATTGTTGGTCTGGGTGTTAACAATATATTTATTTATCATGGCCCTTTCTGTTATGAATGTGTTGGTCTGTGTGTTCACAATAGATTTATTTATCTTTGAAATTTCTATTATGTTTACATTCGTCTGGGTGTTCACAATACAGATTTATTTTCTTGGCACTTTCTGTTATGCTTGTTGGTCTGGGTGTTAACAATATATTTATTTATCATGGCACTTTCTGTTATGCTTGTGTTGGTCTGGATAATCACAAAATAGATTTATTTATCTTGGCACTTTCTGTTAGGCTTGTGTTGGTCTGGATGTTCACAATGGATTTATTTATCATGGCACTTTCTGTTAGGCTTCTGTTGGTCTGGGTGTTCACAATACAGATTTATTTACCTTGAAACTTTCTGTTATGCTTGTGTTGGTCTGGGTGTTCACAATACAGATTTATTTATCTTGGCACTTTCTGTTTTGCTTGTGTTGGTCTGGGTGTTCAAAATAGATTTACCTATCATGGCGCTTTGTTATGCTTGTGTTGGTCTGGGTGTTCACAATACAGATTTATTTACCTTGGCACTTTCTGTTATGCTTGTGTTGGTCTCGGTTTTCACAATACAGATTTATTTACCTTGGCACTTTATGTTATGCTTGTGTTGGCCTGGGTGTTCACAATACAGATTTATTTACCTTGGCACTTTCTGTTATGCTTGTGTTGGTCTCGGTGTTCATAATACAGATTTGTTTATCTTGGAACTTTCTGTTAGGCTTGTGATGGTTTGGGTGTTCACAATACAGATTTATTTATCTTGGCACTTTCTGCTATGTTTGTGTTGGTCTGGGTGTTCACAATAGATTTATTTATCATGGCCCGTTCTGTTATCCTTGTGTTGGTCTGGGTGTTCACAATAGATGTATTTATCTTTGCACTTTCTGTTATGCTTACATTGGTCTGGGTGTTAACAATATATTTATTTATCATTGCACTTTCTGTTATGCTTGTGTTGGTCTGGATAAACACAATACAGATTTATTTATCTTGGCACTTTCTGTTAGGCTTGTGTTGGTCTTGGTGTTCACAATAGATTTATTTATCATGGCACTTTCTGTTAGGCTTGTGTTGGTCTGAGTGTTCACAATACAGATTTATTTACCTTTGAACTTTCTGTTATGTTTGTGTTGGTCTGGGTGTTCACAATACAAATTTGTTTATCTTGGCACTTTCTGTTATGCTTGTGTTGGTCTGGGTGTTCACAATTATCGCGGGTAGAGAAGTTAACGATAAGCGATATTCTTTCTCATTTTTGGTTATCTGCTAAAACTACATACTGTGTTTCTACTTGGGATATACGATCACGAGTCTCGTGGACTTCTAAGAATTTACATAAACATTTTCTCTCTAACTAGATGTTGTTATATTAGAGAAAGATTCAAAATTCAGATTTTATCTCGCCACTATACGATCCTACTTCTAGGTTCTAATGAAAGTTGTACAATTATTTCCATCTCTCTTTAAACAATCTTATCACCTAATTCAGCTTTATGTGTAGTGCTTTGTCGACCGTTGTTTGTCTGGGGTTTTGGGGGGGGGCATTGTATTGTACGTCCTTCTTCGATTTACGGCTCCTCAATACCCCCATTAATGTCTTGAAGCTTTTCTTATAATAATAACAAATATAACAAGGTCGTAGATGTTTGAATACACCAGACTGGTTAAGCCGACTTAACACAGAAATAAGACTGGTAATATCGTCTTGGCACAGAAGAAAATGGGTATACCGTCTTATTACATAAATAATAATGGCTTAGCCATTTTGGCCATATAAATCAGATTAGCATATATAATATAACTGTAGTTATTATGGAATATTTGTGTTAAATAATCATTGTGTTCTCATGGAGAGTGCAGTTGGCATGATAGAAATTAGCAAAGCAAAGCTATATAGATAAGGGGCATGTGTTCGTCACCTTTTAGAAAGATGACAATTTGCCTGAAGAGATGTTCACCTGATGCTCCGGATTGCTGTGTTATTATTAATGAACAATAATTTATAATTATCTGTTCACACATTCATAATGTAATATTCACATCGCGGGTAGAGAAGTTAACGATAAGCGATATTCTTTCTCATTTTTGGTTATCTGCTAAAATTACATACTGTGTTTCTACTTGGAATATACGATCACGAGCCATGTGGACTTTACATAGACATTTTCCTGTTTTCAGTGGGGTTCGTGTTACTCGATCTTTGGTTTTATATGTATGTTTTGTAGATCGTTGTTTGTCCTTTTGTGCTTTTCATACCCCCGGTCGACGAGAGTCGGGGGTATATAGTGATACTCATGTGCGTCCGTCCGTCGTCACACTTTTGGTCTCCGGATGATAATTAAAGTACCGCTTAACCAAATCTTTTCAAACTTTAAAACAATGCTGTGGACTATTAAATACAGGTTAAGTTCGATTACGGTGTATTTTACATTTACCGTTCTTGAGTTATGGCCCTTTTTCTCTTAGAAAATAGGGACTTTTTAGGTTTCCGAATGATATTTAAAGTATGACTCAACTAAATCTTTTCAAACTTTAACAGAATGCTGTGGATCATTAAATACAGGTTAAGTTCGATTACGGTGTATTTCACATATACCGTGCCTGAGTTGTGGTCTTTTTTCTCTTAGTAAATAGGGACTTTTTAGGTTTCCGAATGATATTTAAAGTACCGCTCAACCAAATCTTTTCAAACTTTCACACAATGCTGTATACCATCAAATACAGGTTATGTTTGATTATGGTGTATTTCACATTTATCGTTCATAAGTTATAGCTCTTTTTCTCTTAGAAAATAGGGACTTTCAAGGTTTCCGGATGGTATTTAAGGTACGACTCAACCAAATCATCTCAAACTTTAACACAATGCGACGTACCATAAAATACAGATTAAATTCGATTATGGTGAAATTGACATTTATCGTTCATGAATTATGGCCCTTTTTCTCTTAGAAGATAGGGACTTTGATGGTTTCTGGATGAACATTTGGAATGCGGGGGTATCTGTGATCACCAAATCATCTTTCTCTAGTTCTTTTAGCCATTGTGTTGTCTTTTCTTCTTTGATATACGGATTCTGATTGCCCCTTTGATATCTTCAAACTCTTCTATATAACTTGATGTTCTTATATTAGAGAAAAAAAATGAGATTTGATCTCGCCACTATACGATCCTACTTTTAGGTTCTAATAAAAGTTGTACAATCATTTCCATCTCTCTTTTAACAATCTTATCACCTAATTCAGCTTTATGTTAAAATACATAATAGAAACGTAGATATCATTTGTAGTGCCAATCACACGTTTCTAGAATAACCTTCATTGGATACACTTAAGTTTGTAGATGGGCTACTACCTTTGTCAATATGGCAGCTGTCTTGCCGGTGGAAATTTTATAATATTTGATTTTAGCATACCCAATTTATTTAATTTTTCTGTAGTTAAGGGTGTAGGTCAAGGGTATAGGAGATAACTCTATTTTCATTGTCTTCTCAAATATAAATATGGTCTTCTGTGCGTTTGAAAATCCATCCTCAATTCCAAGCTTCTTGACAACACAGATTGCTTACATTGGATATGGGAAGTTTTAATTAAAAGATGACTCCTTTTCCTTTTAACTTTCCATAGTTATGATCCTTGTCTTTTTATATCTCATTGCTGCTAATAACAGAGTATTATTATCATATGCTTGTTTTCACAAGATATCATTGAACTATCTCTTTCCAGAAACATTTCCCAGCGAAATAAGTTGTAAAAAATGCCAGGAGTGTAACACATTATGTGGGACAAACTTGTTTTCCATTTAATTTCAAGTGTTTGTCAAATAAAAAATATTAAATACATAAACCAGAATATAACATATTATGAAACTATTGTACAATTGTTTTATTTGTAATGAATTAATCAAGTAAAGTCATCCTCAAACGACCCCTTCCCCTAACCAACAGACCTGAAAATTTAAAAAAAAAACAAAAACAAAAACAAAAACAAAAAAAGCAAAAACAAAAAACAAATGCAGTAATTTGGTAATTTGTACACCCACTTTGTCAAATATAAGAATTCTAAAGCTTTTTGTTATCATTTTTTCTGGGTGTCATCCATGAAAAACATAATTTTAGATATGTTAAAAATCCGACATTAAAAGTTTGTAACATTTGGTGCAATTACGTCTATATGTATATTCCTTACTGTAGCATTTTGTGGTGGAAATTAATCAACAGGATTTTTTTTAATCATATTTTTAATACCAGGGTGGTATCTCAGGGCATCCCCCCTTTCTCCCAATTTAAACTGTTTTGCACATGATTATCTCCAAACAGGATATTCATATATGCTAGATATTTCATTATTATTCAACAATAACACTCCCAAATGTAATAAAGCCAAAATATTCCCTTTCAACCAGAAATAAATGTGTATATCTATTAGAGCTTCAGAAACTAATATTACCATCTAGCATCAAGTATACTCCCAAAATTGTTATTTTTAGGATGTGCTATGCAGAAAACAGGACGGTGAAATTTCTTGAAACTTTGGCAGATAATGTATTTACACATAACTATTCAATGATGCAAATTTAAAAAAAAATGAACTATGGGAAAATGTTGGGGTCACCCAGGCCTACACCCTTAAATCGTCAGTCAATTTAAATGTTTTGTTTAGATACAAGACTTTGAAGTGAACAGTGTAAAATATCGTTGTTACCCTTCGTAGTATAAATTTAGATCAATGTTGTGATGATTGTTACTGGCCCATGTGTTTTATTGTAATAATTTATGTTCGTTCAATGAGTACTGTATTGTATGAAACAAAACCCAATCTATTTATATATGTGAATGGAATAATCATGGACAGTGAAATGTCTATGAAATGTGATTATCACTCATCCTATATCATTCCAGATATTATTATCATGATTGTACACTGCTCTCACATCACAAAACTTATTTTGAGTGAGTGATTTTTGTCCCCCGACGCTTCGTCGAAAGGGACTATAAAGATGCGTGTCGTCCGTCCGTCCGTCCGTCCGTCCGTCCGTGTACTTGGTTTCCAGATAACTTGTGAATGAAAAGTCAGATTGAAGCTAGGTGTGGTATGTAAGTGTGTCTTATGAAGAACTAGGTCAAGTTCGATAATGACAATTTTTCTATACCTCAAAATTGTTAAATATTTGGTTTCCAGATGATAACTTGGAAACAAATAGTCAGATTGAAACTAGGTTTGGTATGTAAGTATATCTTTCTTATGCGGAAGGAACGCATGATCTTCGCTATTTATAACATAATGGCATTGTCTAGTAGTTTCACATGATAATGCACTCTCACAATTTTCGTTCCAGATTGCATCTATTACAAGTATTTAAGGATTTTTATGTATTAAAACACCGTGAGAAAATTATGTAATTCTGAATATGAATATTAAATCCACTTACTTTGACAATGACAAATACAAAGTATCATGTGAATAATTTGAAATAGAAATAGGAAATTGACCTTGTCGAGGATAATTTTTTTCAACAGGACATAGAAGTATTGATAATTCATTGTTTGTCGGAGGGTGCATGTCTTATTTACTTTATTTGTGTTTGTTTGCGCATAGTGATGTCAAACACATATATGTTATTTTTTTTGTTTTTGGTTTGTTTCGTCTTGTGTACTCTATCTTTCCAGTTTCTGTGGATTGCCTTTTTTGGGTTTGCCTTCGCTATTCTCTAACGTTTATTTACATTTTGTATTATCCAGTACCAACATACGTGTATGATGCCGTTAATGGATAAAACATAAAACGTTAGTGTCAACTTGGGTTTGGTAATATAATGGAAAACAAAACATACAACACCTTCCAGGGCCGTAAATTATGTGGAGGCATGTAGGCAGCTGCCTCTCATTGCGGTTTGATTTGATGTATGATAAAAAAGAAGGTATATTTAACCCGGCAAAATTACTCCTACCAATACTAGCAGAAACTCGATGGACATCACGAACTGATACATTAACTTGGCTGTTGAAACACTATGACAAGGTTCTTGATATTCTTGATGAAATTCAAAACCGAACCGTCGGCAACTCAGATGCATCATCCTATACACCGACTTTACTTAATTTTGAAATATTACTGGTCGCAGTCGTAACCCAGTTCCTACTATAATACTTAAGATCTTTGTCCATAGAACTTCAGTCTGAAAACGGTGATCTTGTGGAAGCACACGTTCAAGCTCGAACACTAGCTACATCTTTTCTCGAGATACGAGAAAATGCCGAGGAAGCATTTGATGGACTTATCAATAGAGCATGTACAATCGCCAATAAGAACGAAATTACGATCAACACAACCGCGAACATCTGAGCGCCAACGCCGTAGGGTGAATGCAGCAGCTGAAACTGTGGAAAAACATTTCAGGATAAACATTTTTATCCCACTGGTTGATCACATCATCAAACATCTAAACGACAGATTTCTGTACGACATTAAGCCAATGCTTTATGGATTCTACTTGCTTCCATGGTATTTCCGCAAGAATGGCCAAAAGAAAAAGGATAAAAGGACAAACAACGATCTACAAAACATACATAAAAAAACTAAAGATTTAGTAACACGAGCCTCACTAAAAACTGGGGGTGAACTCAGATGCTTCGGAAAGGTAAGCAGTTCCTGCTCCACTAGAAACTATCCAAATTTGGAATTGTTTCCATAGTGTGGTATTTTTTGTTTTTTCGTTTTGGAATTGCTCCCATAGTGTGGTAGTTTTTGTGGCCATTTTGGAATTGTTTCCATAGTGTGGTGCTTTTTTGTTTTTCATTTCATTCATAAGGATATTATTTCTAGTCCGTAAGTATTATTCTGATATTTCCCGTGGGAAAATAACAATAGGAAATGCGATGAATTTGCTGAGGTGAAATAACAATAGGAAATTCGATGAACAAAATTCAATGGAGAGCTAGCAATGGTGCCAATACCATTGTTAGTGTTGTATGATGACTCTATAACGATTAACTGCCTCTTTTGGACAGATACTTTATTAACAGATAATAAAACCGTAGATATCTAGAGATATATTCGAATAAAGAGGCGATCAGGATTAAAAAAAGATAAAAAAAAANAAAAAAAAATACCAACATAAAGAGACAAGGACAAAGTTCTCTAGTGCGGGTGCGAAAAGAAAGCGACCCGGATACGAAAATAATTACTAGTAGTACAAACAACATAGAGCGTAGACGTGCGTAGGGATATTTGAGTAAGTAGTATTTCCAGATACGAAAATAAAAACAATAGAACAATCAGACACACCACCGAGGCGTATGAATATTCGAGTAACGAGTACTTCTGAATTCATACCACAACAATGACACATGGCTGACCTTAGTCGGCTTGGTCTATTCTGTTTTTCTTGCTCCCAAATATTTAGGCATTGAGCGTACCTGATGAAAGTTATTCCAGAAACGCGTCGTGTGCACTAAGTTTCATATCTTCGTTGTTATTGAAACATAGCATTATTTGTCCCATTACAACAATATTTTGTTACTATCAAACTATTAGACGGTAAAAACAGAACTTTCATGCTTGATGAGTAAAATGAGGTAAATCTAAGACAACGCTCCCCTCTTAATAATTTGAACTCCAAAGGTTATGCATAAATAAACATATAATTCAAAGCATGCAGTGATCGGGAACCTAACCCTAATCATATATGTCAAATGTAGTATGCCATAGATGTTTCTCATCTTGCAGAAATTTAGTAAGTAAGCTTAGGGTAGGTAATTATATCTTTGCTACTT
>MJUT01002722.1:8063-18109 GCA_002080005.1 Gigantidas platifrons
CATTTTGCTAGTCTTTCATCTAAGAAGTTTTGTATCCACTTCCACATTTTCCCTTGTATTCCTGATTTAAATAACTTTACTAATAGCCCCTCTCTCCAGACACTGTCATAAGCCTTTTCGAAGTCAATAAATACGGCTAGTGTAAATTTCTCTTCGTTAAAACCATCCACTATAGATTGTGTTAAATTTAAAAGAGCGTTTGTTGTTGATCTATAATGTCTAAATCCTTCCTGTTCCTCATCTAATATGTCATTTGTTTCTACATATCCTTCTAGACGACTTGTAATTATTCGTTCCATTAGTTTGCCAATGATACTGGTTAAACTTATAGGTCGATATGCTGATGGGTTATTGTAATTAGGTTTACCTGTTTTTTTTTAGAAATTTTACATTTGCCTTTTTCCATTGTTTGGGTAAGTATCCTTCTTTCCAACTTTTGTTAAAAATTTGTAGTAGAAAATCCAAAACTGTTTTATCCACATTGATAAGTAATTTAGAAAATATGTTGTCTGGTCCTGGTGCTGACTCAATTTTCAATCTTGATACTGCTCCCTCTAATTCATCCATGCTAATTTCTTTGTTGTAATAATCATCTTCTCCTTCATCATCACTTAGTGTCATTGTTATATACTCACCCATCATTTCATCATAAAAAATTTCATCAAAATGATTAATATTTAAGTGTTTTCCTTTAAAGAATGTTTTTTCTAATTCAATTGCTTTGCTGTTTTCTTCAAAGATAACTGTATTATCTGGTTGAATAAATGGTAGTATTGTGTTGTTACTTTTCCTGTTAGTGAACTTCCTAAATTCCATCCATTTGTCTTTTATATTTCTTGCATTGTTAATGTTTGCACAAATATTTTCTGACCATTTCTCTAGTGCATTTTCTTTTGCCTTTATATATTCCTCTTCAGCTTTGATTAGAGATGATAGATTGGTTGGAGAACGCCTGAGTTTGAAAGTTCTTTGAGATTTGTTTAGGTTATGTTTTTTTTCTCCAACTTCTGGATTCCACCAACATGGTCTGTTGAATTTCTTGCTTGATTTTGAAATTTTTGGGACAGTTATTTCCATACAGTTTAGGAAATTATCTTCAAATTGTTGGTACCGTATTTGCTGGACATTAAGCCGCACCTGAGTTTAGGCCGCATGGCCCTTTTTGGGAGAGAAAAATGATTTTGTCCACATATAGTCCGCACCGGATTATAAGCCGCCCGCCATTTTGATTGTGTATGTCACATGGGGGTTGTTTACAAACAAATACCTGTGGGTTGTGTACCATCAGTACACGTGTTTATAATGTCATTAATGGGTGTATTTGTGATGAAACATATGTTCTAAATTTTGGTCATCATTTAATTGTACATTTGAGAATTGATCTTTTTTTGTTAGGTTCCATAATTCTAAATCACATTTGTGAATGTTCCATTTTGGGACTTCATCTTCTCTTTTAGAGTCATTAATACAAGAATGTAATTTCACATAAATTCCTATATGGTCTGATTTAACATTTTCATGTGTTAACGTGGTACATTCCAAAGACTTTTTGTATGTGGTTTGGGTAGTTAAAGCCAAATCTATTATACTGTTACTATTGCGTCTGGTTGCCTGTCCATCATTCAAACAAATTAACTGGTTTTGAGTCATACAATCCTCTAATAGTCTTCCATGACTGTTTTCATTCCCGTTATTCCACTGATAACTTTTGGCATTTAGGTCTCCTACTAAAATGGTATTTTCTGACATCTTCCTGTTTATATGATTACATAATTCTTCCATTAGTTTTGGTTTCTCTGGTGGAACATAAGGACACCATATGTTAAGAATTTGTTGATCTTTGAAACTAATATTTACACAAGTCATCTCAATAGTTTGCATCTGTTCATTAAAAATTTGTTGAGAGACATAGTTTATGTTTGGTTTTACACAAATTGCAACTCCACCTCTGGTTTGATTTGGTCGGGGGGATGAATATATTTTCCAATAGAATCATGAAAAAACGTCTTTCTTAAAAATTCCTTAAAAAACAGGTTCCATCTACCTCATATCAAAAGTATTCTTCCTGATATTTTTCTTACCATTCCAAAATCTGTATTTATATCCTGAAATAAATAATGCACCTTTGCAATGTCTGAAAATACCTTTTTTATAGCTTTTTTTGCAAATAAATGCAAAATTTATACAAATGAAAATGAGTTATCTCCCTTTAAAAAACATCTAAATTTTATAAAATTCAGTTGTAGGTTAATTTTTTTTCAAAAAAAGTAACTTATTTTTTGACTGGCAATTCAAATAGCTTGGATTTGTTTGATGCTAGATACTGAAATGGCCATAATATAGTATAGTATATAAAGAATATTTGTTTACAATTAGGTATATGATAAGAAATACATCTTGTTTACTCAAAATTGCCAATTACTTGTACTCTAACATTTGTGAAAAAAGGGGAGGAAAAACCATGCAGAACTGCAGAAGGAAAGTGGGGATACAGGGGAGGTAGGGAGGAGGGAAATGCTGCCCCTCCTCATTGAGAGGTTTCAACTTCAACAGGAATCCCCCCCTTTTTTGTGTTTACTGATCAATAAATTGTCTTTGATTAAAATGATTTCTGTGATAATGTGCATGATATTTAGGTAACATCTAGTCAACAGAGAAATTGACGGATCACTATTCATGATAATAATTTTTGAAACGGCGAGGGTCACCTTCTTGGGACCAAGTTGGGTTTCAACTTCCGAGTAATGGCAATGCAATGCATTATCATGCATTTGACTAATTTCTTGAAACAAAGCTACAGCTTAGAAATACTAAACCTTAATTGTTGTAGTGCATGTAATAATGTGTATCTAAATATAAATACTGTCACCTCGCAAACAGGCTATTTAAAAGGCTAAATCTAATTGCAAACACCACAAACATATAACAGGAAGTAATACAATTATCTCCCTTAGCGTACCATAATCATTGCAGACCAAAATTGTGCAAAGACAAATTACGGCCTTTTAAACCTTCAGAACGGAATAATTTGTTAATAATATTGTTGAATTTGAGTAAAACGAATTAAAATCTATCTAAAAATTACAAATATTAGGATGTTACTGTCAAAAATAGTCAATGACATGTTTTTTGTACTTCCATAAAGGCTTTTGTCCATTACCTTTGACTCATGATTGTAGAAAAGGGGTCGACAATTGCCTCAACATGTGTTTTTTCTAAAAAGGATCACTTAAACGTTTTCACAAAAGCAGAACACTGTCTAATAAGCCGTACTTTCAAGCACCTTTTGAAGAACGTGTTGGGAATATGGTAAGAAATACAAAATCGAATTATCTCCCCTACACTGGTCGTTGCTAATTGAGGAGGAGATAAAATGCAACAACTATTTGGTACGGGGATGCCACTAAGTTTTGAGATTCATGTTTTGATGGAGGCCTTTAACAACAAATACCAATATTTTATTCTAATTAAGGTTCCTCAAGGGGCAATGACAAATATACATTAATAATTGTATATGCAGTTACAATGGAGTCATATGTTAATACACAAGACAATTCTAACTATTTAAATAATAATATGTTTTATTATAGGACTGTAAATATTTCTTTTATCTGATTGGCTGACGTCCCTAGAAACGTTCTTTGATAAAACATTATATTCACCTCACGCGATATAATGCGCGGTGAATATAACATTCCAACGTCTTGCACCATATGAAACCGAAGAAAATGTCGTGATAAAAGCTTATTTTAAGGGTAAAATCAACATATAAAATGTGTCATACAACATGTATAATAAAACAATTAATGATTTTCAATTCGGTGGATACCAGGATTTAATAACCCAAGAATGATATATTTACCTCGGCCCTAAGGGGCCTCGGTAAATATAATATTCTTGGGTTAATAAATCCTTGTATCCACCTCATTAAAAGTCATTAATTGTATAATAACAAGTGGGCTGTGTTTGGCAGAGCGACCCAAGTAGAGGCAAGGATAATCATGTATAGTAACAGAGTACATCATATGGTTGAAGAATGGACTACATATGCGATCACTTACATTGTAGCTGGAGGAAACACCAGAGGACGGTGCTTAAGAATTGTATGTTGATTCTCCCTGTGTCTGATCCAGCAAAGTAAGTGGCTCAAGTAGTAAAACATCATGTGTTTGATGAAAGGACTGTGATTGCTTAACTGGAGGAGACACCAGGGGACAGTGCTTAAGAATCGCATTTAGTTTCTCCCCGTGTCTGATCCAGGAAAGCAAGCAGTTCAAGTAATAAACTGAAATGGGAATAAATAAATGTATTATTTGTCCGCAACAGACACCAAGGCCAGGGACAGTGCTTCAGGAAGTGCATTAACAACAAGAAGACCTTAAAAAAGACAGTGCAGTCAAAAAGGGAAGGGTGTGATAGTGTCTTTAATTAACTTAATCTACAGCAAACATTTAACAGTTGTATCTACAACATTCATTATTTTTGACTATCTGTTTTGATTTTTAATTTATTACGTGTAAGTCGTAGCATATTATGTCTTCAGCTGTAGATATATGTGATATTATATAAATTGTTATATTTTTTAACATTTACTAGGGTTGTACCATACATACATTTTGTATGAAGTGCCTGGTGATTTACAAAATATGAATCTGAATTGTACAAGAATTACCCACTGTTGAAGAATGTAAAACTCTGCTGTTATGCAAATCTCAGGAAAATTGTTGACATGACCAAATTAATGACTTTTGACCTTAAAAATGGCATTGACAACTAAATATTTATTTCATAGGGACTCAAAATGAACATGGATTTAGTAGAGGATGATCATGAGGACTATCCATGGGCAGACTTTTTTTATCACTTCATCAAACCCATATTATGGCTGGGTAAGAGATCTTGAAGCTGCCCAAGCAGTTCCTTTGCCACCTCAACATCTTATGCTGTACCAAGGTGTACAAAAAGATTTGGATTATTTTCATTGAAATGTTAGTCAGAACTAATTAATTTGTATATCATGTGTTTCAATGTTAACATTTATTGTAAATTGAGACTACATGTTTGATGTATTTACATTGTATTGTTGCTTGTCTATTTTGTTTGAGCACTTGTAAATTGAAGACTGTGTTCGAAAAACTAATCCTTTGGAGTCACTTTTTCATTGGAGACCAATTTTTGTGGTTTGTTAAAAATCCAACAAAGCATATTTCATATGGTGATGTTATTGAAAAATATATAAAAACATGAATTTCACTATCCTTTGAATAACAATTTTTTTCCTTTGATAATGAAAATATATGAAATTGCAACATATAATTTTTATGAAAAATAATGGCAACAACATTAGTGAGTAAAAAAAAGATGGTAAACTATGTAACTATGGTGAATTCAAAACCTACTTTGGAATGGAACACTAATACTAAGATCCCCTCAAGCATATGAAAAATTTTGCAAGATTGCATATATCTGCACACTTATTGATAGGGGTTGATAATGATAAAAAGACATTTATGTGTGCTGTAAATGAGGTTTGATGCAATATCTCATTTGATCATTTGTCTTTTAAATTGATGGATTCCTTCAAGCTAATTCACAAGTAAAGGCATAAAGATAAAGAGTTGTAGTACATTGTTACTGTTGCAAGGAACAAGTTTGGCATACTTTTTAGATAACCAACTTTATGTTCAGGATTAAATCTTGTGTAAGAATTCATATGGCATAATATTAATTAAATTTTTGATTTCAGAATCATGTTCTGACCAACATTTTGTTAGATGGGAGGATGATGGGACTGTTACCCATGGATCAAAGATTGCCGAACAGGACATTCCGTTCTTTATTGTTGGCCATAGGTTGATGAAGTGCCATCAGGGACCAAATTATAGAGCTAAGGATACAGATGGGAATGTAAGGAATTAAATGCAGATGTATCAGTATTAATGATTTGAAATTCAATTAACTGGTTAACCGGTAGTAACGTAAATGTGCAAAGAGCTTTGTGTTGCAGACATTCGTATATAGTATATACACGTAGATAATTATTGATAGAGGTAATAAACTAAAAGCAATACGTATAGCCAGTTGAAATGTATAATTATAATGATCAAACATCATGTCTATACACAAATGTAATTGTATATAAACTTTTCTTTCTTGTTACCGTACGCCTTTTCAATACGCGACTTGACAGTATTTCGAGACGGTATTTTAAACTCTGGAGAAATTATTGACATTAGTTTGGAAAATCCTCTCCTCTCAACAATACGAATTGGTAAATAATCCAACACAATCATATCGACTATGGTATTAGTAATGAGTTCTGTGACAGCGAAAATCTTCTTGATCTCGGAGAGTTCATGAAATCGGACACTGACGACGGGATGCCACTGACGACTGTTTCATTTTTTCTGGCGTCTCCGAAATTTTTATAACTTTAAGTGATTCAGCATGTTACTTGTACCACCGGTATACACCAAATCCATTTCACATAATTTACATTTGACCAATTTAGAATCAGCATTTCGTTTGAAATATGCCCAAGTCTTGGAGGATTGAGGCGGCATGTTCGCATGTACATTCACAAACGATATAATGAATTAAATGAAATATTGAACCAAATCATAAATACTAATCAGGATTAGTAATCACTTAACAACTCTTTAATGTTATCATATATTCAATCACCTATTGTGCAAATTAATTGATGTGTTTACATTTCGTTTAGCCAAGAAGATTGTCAAGTGAATAAAGAAATTGTTATGTAAACACTTTTTGTACTAATTAATTACGGTAAGATGTTTGGACTGAGCAACTGATCTGTCAAGTGAAATTCATTTCATATCAATTTAGGCTTTGTATTAATAACGAATGTACAGTTATACTACGTTTATTAAAAGAAAAAAACGTCTGGTTAACCGGTTAACGTTTTTGGTATTCGATGTTCGCTTCTTCCGACGGTTAACCGATTAACCGGTTAACCGTTGCCAACACTAATTAAAAATAAATATTTTGTGATAATTACAATTTTGGATTTGTCATTCTGAAATAAATCTAATCTCTCATAAGCAATCTGCATTATTTTACAAATATTTTGAAAATATTAAGGGGAGATAATTTGTAATTTTGAACTTTTTAAAATTCTTTTTTATTATGGGGAAGTAAATCACATTTTCTCAGATAATTGAAAAACAAGGTCCGCAACCCCTAATTCTTCTTCCATATTTCCAAATTGTTTATTAAAGTATATCTTTTCAAAAATTTATCCTTGTATTGATATGAAAAAGGTCGAAATTGGGCTACTTTTGTTCACAAGCCTTCTTCTGAAGAAAATTGTTTTTATTGCTCCCTTTTTTCTGAATTGTCCAATAATCACTGAGTATTCAAGCCATTGTTGAAGGACTACTAAATATATTGAAGAAAAAAAAATAATAATTCACAATAAACTCAATTTGCAACCATAAAATCTATTATTTACATTGGCTAATCTTTAAATGCAATAAACGTATTAACGTCTGAATGAGAAAGACTTGTGAGATCCTATAAAGAAAAACAGCAATGATGTTTCATCGTTACTGTGACATTGTGTTTTGACCCTGTTAATGACACATAAAAATCACTTAAAATTTTCAGTATCGGTCAAGTCTACATAATCAGCATGTGCATATCAAATGAAAATTCATGACATCAGTATTGATTATTTTTATTCATTTAATTTATGCTTATATCATTACTTCCAGCCAAAAAAGGATTGTGAACATTCATATTCACAAGAAAATCAAAAGAAGAGGAATACAGGTTCCAAAAAATTAGGATGCACGGCAGCAGTGTACATGAGAGAAATAGTATTTTTTCCCAGAATACAAGATATAGTCCGTTTGACTTCTATTAAACCTACAGAAAAAAATTCTTAAAAATCCAGTTTTCAAATCAACAATTTTTTTCTAGATGTATATTAAAAAATGATATATACGAACTCTGACAATTAATTTCAAAATTTTTGGTCCATTATTAAAAAAGTTATCCATTAGGTCTCTATGTTAATTATATTTTCTGAAGTATAAAAATATGACTGGAGTGAGTACAAATAACATACTGTACCATGTGACATAGGACATTTAAATATTAATGGACATCAATAACAATTGACTATCACCTTAATGGTCAGTTGATGAGTAGCCTTTTAATATTTAAATGTCCTATTTCACATGGTACAGTGAAATATACATTGAAAGCACATGTTTGTTATTTTGTTTTGATGGTTGTGCTCTTACACTATTTGTACTCACTCCATGCAAATTTTTACACTTCAGAAAATATAATTAACATAGAGACCTAATGGGTAACTTTTTTAATAATGGACCAACATTTTTGAAATTAATTGTCAGAGTTCGTATATATCATATATTAATATAGATCTGAAAAAAATTTTGCTGATTTGAAAACTGGATTTTTAAGAATTTTTTTCTGTAGGTTTTATAGAAATCAAACAGACTATAATGTAAAGTTATTTATTTGATTATGAAAATATTTAAAACAAAACATTATGAAATATTTAAACCCAAAACCTCCACGTTGTACCGTTTGTGATTTGTGTGGTATTCTGTTGTAAGTACATTATATCTCAATCCACCTGTTGACACAGTTGTAAAGTGTCTATATACAACAAGTGGAATGTGATTTGTGGTATACTCTGTTGTATAAAGATTATATCACAATCCACCTGTTGTAAGGTGTCTATTAGCTGGTCCGCCAAAAAAAGAGAAGAGAAAAAAAGGACCATAAAGGGCTACGGTTCCGCAGCTAGGTGTCTATATACAACAAGTAGAATGTGATTTGTGGTGTATTCTGTTGTATATACATTATTATAGGATTAAACGCTTTTCAGGAGTTCATGCATGTGTACACGGTGTCGATGCACTCTCACACTGAATAAACGTCCTTATAATTCTTCAGTGTGATTTTTTCCCTCACCATTACCACGTGATCATTACATTCCAGAGTTGTGTATTGCAGAGAAATACACAGCTGACAAAAAATGGCCGTCAGTCAAAATTTGTGTGTGCATGGGAAATATCAATAAAAATAACATTCTGGCGATAACAAGGATACTATTCAAAGGTAAGGAACAGATTTAGTCATTATTTGAAGCCACTGTCGACTTGACTTTTTTCTACGCATCTTATCTGCACCTTTCTGGGAAATGGTCATGTTTTGATTAATGAAATCAGTGTCAAATCGGATCATTTCTTGATTAGGAAAGTGGAAAATAATCAACATGTGTGGAACGGGTATGAAGATTAAATTAAAGATAAGTAACAATTAAATACTCCTGTTCGATGCCATGATGATAAATAACTGTAATGTGAACAGCAACAGACGACAGTAGCAGACGATTAATTGGGGAGGGGATCTTCAGGATTTTTTTTTATTGTGTAATAGTTTTATGAAAGATATAGTCAAAATAAAATATAACTTTATTTTAATTATCAAATTAATTTCAGATTGACTTAGCTTTCTATCGTATGCTATAAAAGTTTTTTCCGGTCAGTGTATATGTCGGCCATATTGTT
This sequence comes from Gigantidas platifrons, assembly GCA_002080005.1. Classification (NCBI taxonomy): domain Eukaryota; kingdom Metazoa; phylum Mollusca; class Bivalvia; order Mytilida; family Modiolidae; genus Gigantidas; species Gigantidas platifrons. The sequence goes on from MJUT01002722.1 coordinate 17,633, forward strand.
TTGTAAACACAGATTTCACATATAAAGTAGTTCTGGCACCTAAAAGTTCATCAAATATTGAACAATTCATAATCAAACAGGTGACTGTGCTCTTGTCCAATCAAAAAACACGAAAACAATATACATTAATTGTATAATAATTATATCACAATCCACATGTTGTAAGGTGTCTATATACATGTGGATTGTGATTTGTGGTGTATTCTGTTGTATATATATTATATCACAATCCACCTGTTGTAAGGTGTCTATATACAACAAGTGGATTGTGATTTGTGGTGTATTCTGTTGTATATACATTATATCACAATCCACCTGTTGTAAGGTGTCTATATACAACAAGTGGATTGTGATTTGTGGTGTATTCTGTTGTATATACATTATATCACAATCCACCTGTTGTAAGGTGTCTATATACAACAAGTGGATTGTGATTTGTGGTGTATTCTGTTGTATATACATTATATCACAATCCAC
>MJUT01002722.1:28589-39511 GCA_002080005.1 Gigantidas platifrons
TTCTGTTTGCCATCTTTATATATTTAGTTCATTTTATTTAACAGTTACCTAGAGTCAAATGTAACGATGTCTAGTGGATGGCGTGAGGGTGGTGAAAACATACCAAAAGAACTGCATCACCGTCCCAAGCACCTGATCACCCACATGAGGAATATAACTGCAAGGTCATCTGAAGTGTCAGGTAACATCACTCAGCTTGATGAAACAAATTATTGTGTGGAGTCAGGAAGAACATATAATGTGTATCTTGGTGATGACACAGCTATGACAATGCCATCTTGTCCATGTGTCCAGTTCCAACGAACACACCTGCCGTGCAAACATTTTGCAGCTGCATTTGGGAAATTTGAAGGAATAAACTTTCAAACCTTGCCTTCATTTTATTCAAATAACCCAATGTTTACTGTTGACTTGGCTGGTCTCAATATGAAGGAGACAGATTTGAATATTCCAACTACAACATTCAGTGAAAAAGTCGACATCATTGAGGAAGAGGAGGCAGATAGCCATGATCAAGTGGAACCTGTTACAACATTACACTTGAACAAATCAGCCACGCGAGTACGTGAGTCATTATCCAAGCTAAGATCACTCACATATATCGTCAATTCAGTGAAGCTATTAGATCAAGCCAAAGCTGATTTAGATGGTATTATGAAAAAACTGCTGGCAGGTTGTCCAAGTGAAGTTGATTTAACACTTGAACCTACTCTAAGTACTCAACAAACTAAGGTACCAAGGAAAAGAAAGATTATCACATCTTTGAATAAGTTGCCATCTAGAAAAAAACGGAAACAAACGAAACCATCATGTAATACAATCAAACCATTGTCCAGCCCAAAGCTCAAGCATACGGCATTCAACAAAACACCAAGGAGAGTACCATCTGCAAAGGCAACAACACGCCCTACTGTGTTACACGAGACAAATCAACAACACATACAAATAGAAAATTGTGATGTGAACTCCACACTTTCAAGAACAGGTAATAATATTTACATGTATAATTATCTTGCAGTAGGAAAATTCAAGAAATAAAATGAGATATGGGTTAAATGTCAATGTGACAACAACCCACAAATCTATGAGGAGCCTTTTTACTATTTATTCCCTATTTTCTGATATCAAAAAATCATTTTCTGATATAATTAAAAAAAAAAAATGATGTGTCTATGAGTACCTATGTCTCAATTTCGTCTCAGGCAAAGCCAAAATAGAGGTATTGTGGGTGAAATTAGTTTATATTCTTGATTTCAGATTGATGGCATATTGTTTTTATACCCTGCCCTTGAATGTGAAAGGGACAACTAGACTTATCCATGTATGTCTGTACATTTAGATTTGAATTTTGTTTTGAAAATTACATCAGTTTGACTTTTTTTTAGCTCACCTGACGCAAAGGATCATGTGAGCTATTGCCATCACTTTTCATCCGTCGTCCGTCCGTCAACATTTCACATTTTAATCTTCTCCTCAGAAACTACTGGGCCAATTGCAACCAAACTTTGGTGGAATGATCCTTGGATGGCCTCCTTCCAAAATTGTGTCCGGTGATCCCGACTTCAAACCAAGATGGCCACCAAGCTAAAAATAGAAAAAGGGGGGGGATGAAATTTCAATTGTCTATTGCTGCTTTAGTATAAGTCAAAATGAGCTCAAATTTTAACTGCAGCTACATGACAAGGAGTAGTTTAACATATATTAGGAGTTTTTCTGTGAAATTTTTCTTTCAGCCGATTTATACCGATTATGCAAATTAGGCATATTTTGTACTCTTCGTCCTTTATTTCAAAAACTATAAGAGATAGATATTAAATTCAAACTGTTAGTGACTTGTGACAGGTCGATGGTTTTCTTTGGGTACTTTGGTTTCCTCCACCAATAAAACTGACCACCATGATATAGCTGAAATATTGTTGACAGTGGCATTACACACCAGAGACCCATAAACCTAAAACCTCATCTGGAAATCTAAATTCCCTTTTTCAATTTTTTAAGGAAAAAGAAAAATACGGCCAATATGATTCACTGGATAAATACTGATCAAAATTCATAATATTTGTATGTTTTAGTCCTTACTAATTTCAGTTTGTAATATTTCTACAGATACCAGTTTGATTCTCCTGTCCATCAGAAACAGGAAGAGGATGGGCTTGGAATTGTGGGAAATTATCAACATGAATTCTTACATCGAGTTCCAGATATATATTTTTGAAGTATAGTATTGTGTGTAGATTTCCAGACAGATCTTTTCTGACATTTGACCTTTGGGGATTTTAAGATTTCCACATTATTAAAAAAATTAACTTTCACAGAAAGCTTGTGACAGCTGAAAATGCCCTTGAAGTGACCATAAAAAATATCACTACAAGTAAATATCATCTGAAACACAATAACTAAACCTACAATGGAATGAGAAAGGTATGAACAGAAAGTTTAAACAGTGATAATCAACAATTCCACCAATATCAACAAAACAAACAATCACCTCTCAACCTCAATTCATTGAAAATAAAGGGGGTTGGGTGTCTCAATGAGTTAGGTCGCTGGATCTAACAACTCATACAAGCTTATCACCAATACGGCGTGGGTTCACACCTGGCTTTGTAAATTACAAAAAAGGGTGCACTCAACTCGCAACCGCAAGTTATAAAGTTTACCAGTTGCTTGCCCATGGTTGGTGGTTCTCTCCGGGTACTCCGGCTTCCTCCACCACTAAAACTGGTCGCCATGATATACTCAAACAGTTTGATATGAAAGAGGAAGTCAATCTGAGAATTTTATATGAATTATTGTTTAATAGAAAGCTCTTTTTATTGCTGACATCTATATTTTTGTTTTCTAATATATTTGATATTTTTCCATCAAATATAGTTCTTTGGATATTAACAAATTTGCAGTGTAAAAGAAAATGTTTTTCATTTTCAATTTTGTTTGAGTTACATAAGGGGCAGTGTCTTTCATTTCTAGGAATGTTCAGATGTCTTCCTCGTTCAATCATAAGTGGATGAGCACTAATACGTATTTTACATCATGCAGCTCTATCTTCCCTATTTTTTAAAATATCAACATATGGCGGTCTTTTACCCATTTTGTAGACACTCTGAAAAAACTCTAATTTTTGTGACTCACAAATTTTTGCATTCTGAGTTTGCAAACATTGGTCATGTATTCTTTGTTTAATAAGGCTAAGATTAGGTTTAATAAAAGAAATATCATTCATAATATATGAAAGGCCAAGGCCATTTAGTATATTTTTAACCTTTTTTTATCCAAGGACTAGTTTCTCTAGAACTAGCATATATATCTTTTAATAAAGTGTTGTCTGAAGCAATTATATGATTCAAAAAATTAAATATTGAGAAAAACATTCTACTTTTAAGTGGAATTCTATTTAGTTCAGCTCGGCATCCATCGTTTGATGCTTTACAATGAACTCCTAATATCTCTTTAATAAATTTGATATGAAGCTTGTACGAGTTGTTAGCTGAAATATTGTTGAAAGTGGCGTTAAACACCAAAAATTAATCTATAATCAATCATTGAAAATTAAAAAGACTGCAATATATGGCAATGAAGATCCAGTCTTAGGAGAGACACAAAAATGTGTCAGCGTTCAACTGATTAATGGGATTACAACCCTTTCCCTCTTGATAATTATTTTCCAATGACAAAATGATATAAACAAATGAAGAAAAAAAACATGCACAGATTCGCTTCCAACACAAAAAGACCACAAAAAATGAAAGACAACATAAATAGCAGGGTCAATGAATACAGATATTTCTTCATGAAAACAATGTATATTTGTGTGTTGTGTTCTTTATTCAGATGTAACAGAGAAAATATTTAAAATAGGCTCTATGGAACCAGGTGCCATGTTGTATGAGGCTAACAGGGAATTCATGGTTAGTTACTGTCAAATAAGTATATTCTATTAATTTATTTTTATTACATCGTTTTTACATTGTTGAATATTAATATTCGTACCTTATCTATGGTGTAATGGTTAGCCTCATCACATGTAGATCATGGGTTTTAGCCCTGATGGGGTCAACCCAAAGACTTATACAATTGGTATTTGTTGTTTCTTCGCTGAGCAAGCTGTGAACTAGCACTATGAAAATCCATCATCATCTCATTGAAATGTAACTTGTTCTCACCAGGATATAGCTGAACAATTGCTATTTGGCATTAAGCAACAATCACTCACTCACTCACTAATATTCGTGGTTATGTTGGGTCAATGACGAGAGAAGTAATTTGGCTCGGAATCAGAATAATGTGTCTGAGTGGAGCGACATGTCTATCCGTAGACTGTTGTCTCAGTGAGCTAGCACTATAAAAATCCAATTAAGTGTGTTTGTCTAGTACAAAGCAAACTTGTTCTTGCCATGATATAGCTGAAAAATTGCTTAGTTGATGTTAAAGGGGAACTTCGCGATTTTTTACATGTTAGCTGAATATGTTCCTGGTGATATAAAATACATATTCACAAAGTTTTATCGACATATTTCCACAAATAACGAAGCAAATCGCAAATTTGTAATTTTAATTTCTATTTTTTGCACCGGGCGATGACGTTTAGGCCCGATAATGCATTGTGGGATTGAAATTTAAAGTCTGGGTCGCTGATGTTAAATTCGCTTCATTTAAAGCACTCAGAGGACTGTAATTTAAATCTAATAACCATTGGAAAATTAAATACCGAAGTGAACAGATATGTACCTTTTTGCCAAACAACTATTTTAAATGAACGAAATGTTTCATTTCCTTTATATTAACAACGGAAAGAGTGTTTTACAACAGTCACCTATATTTGCTATGTATAGGATCCCTTTTACAATTATGTTCATTTTGTTCTACTGCTAATGTGCTGAAAAATATAATGGATAATTTTGACAACGCGTAACTTGTGTATTGATCTATAGATTATATATATATTCTTTAATTCCTCTTGTACAGAGATATATGCAACAATTTTCAATAATAAATTATAGAACATGGAACAGTTCTTTAAAGAGAGTGTTAGATCCACATCCGAATAACGAAACACAATAAAGTCAAGTATGCGAATTTATTTATTCGTACACAATTCATACACAATTCGTACGCAGATGGTACAATTCGTAGGCAATTCGATTCTCTACAAAGACAAAAGTACAAAGAATTCATAAATATATGTACATATAAATAAAGATTATCGCTGTAAACGTGGTGCGTGACAATTCTTGAATTGAAAATAATCAAAAGAAAAATATCTTTTCATACAAATGGTAAATAATAAATAACTTTAGATTATCTGCCACTTCAATAGTATTTCAAACTATAAACAACATTAAATATAAAGAAATCATAAATCTTACCGACTATAATTCTCTGCACATGTAAAAACGATGTGAATCCTATGAACCAAATATACATATACGGCCGTAACGAAGAGGCCCATACAAGCTGACATCACAGCATTGACGTAGCATCACCAAGGCATCAATAGACTGACGGCAAAGAAAGTAAAATAAAATAGCGCCGTTATAACGTTATGCCCGAAAGAGCGTTAAAGTACATTGTGTATCAAAAATAAAAGTTAAAGTTGACAAATCATGACAATTTCGGAATTAAAACAACAAAATGTACACAGTCACTTACTGTATATAAAAATAAATACATTGTTTATTTTAAGAACACTATATTCTTAACACACCACCACCATGAAATTTATAAGGAATTTCATCAAATACAAATATATGATGCATGTAGAAAACAAAAATACATGACTGACTTGTTCTGACCACACAATATAAGGCATGAAATATCATAATTTCATGAAAAATAATATATATAATCTATACATTTATGCATATACAAATTAGTAGCATTCTAAGAAACACAAATTTGAAATTGGTCAGACTAAAACTGTTGTACGAGTTTTGATCACGCAGCTTCGTGTAAACCCATCCCTACCCACATTTACTTTGGTAACTCTGCCCAATGGCCACTGTCCTCTGGGAATGTTTTCGTGGGCTACCAGTACCACATCACCGACTTGAAGATCTCTCTTTGGGCGCTGCCATTTCTGACGATTCTGTAGGGCGGGTAGGTACTCCCGAATCCATCTCTTCCAGAAGATGTTGGCTAAATATTGCACTTGTCTCCACCATCTGTGTGCGTAAAGGTCTTCTTTCTTAAATAGACCTTGAGGTAAGCAATAGTTTGACTTCATAAGTAACAGCATGTTAGGAGAGAGTGCTATCGGATCATTTGGATCGTTACTCACTGGTGTAATCGGTCTATCATTAAGTATTTTTTCCACTTCTGTCATAAGTGTTAAAAGTTGCTCATCGGTAAGTAGCTGCTCCTTTGCTAACGCTCTCAAAATTTCACGTGTAGATCTAATTAACCGCTCCCAAGCACCTCCCATGTGTTTCGATGTAGGTGGATTAAAATGCCAGTCAATCTCCTTTTGTATCATTACTTTGCCAATTTTTGATTGGTTCCATTGCTCGATTGATTTCCGCTAACGAGATTTGTGCCATTATCGCTATAAATCTTCTCTGGGACTCCTCGTCAACTGACAAAGCGTTGAAAGGCTGCAATGAAGGAATCTGTAGTTAGGCTATGTGTGATTTCGAGATGGACCACCCTGCTTGTCAAACAAGTAAACAAACATCCATATATTTTCAGATTGCAACGTCCCGATCTAATAATCAAAGGACCAAAATAGTCAATTCCAAGGTATGTGAACGGTGGTTTGTCAGGTGTAGTTTGTTCTTTCAATAAGGGTGCCATCTGTTGACTACATAATGGACCGCTTCTTCGTTTACATGGAACACATTGATTAATAATCTTTTTCACTGCACTTGGGCCTGTTAATATCCAATATTTTTTGCATGTTTCAGCAAGTACCTGTTGTCTTCCTACATGACCATTTACCTCGTGATAGAATCGTATGATAAGGGTTGTAACATGACTACTGCCAGGGAGTATTACTTGGTAATCGCTTATTTTCCTTTGATTTACTCGTCCCTTTGTGCGAATAAGGATATGGTCTATGAAAGGGCTTAATCCCGCCTGAATCGACTACTCTTCTTCACAAAATTTCCTTTCTTTAAAGCTTTGATCTCTTCCGAGAAGTGTTTGATCTGTATGTTAGTTAATATTTCTTTCGTAGCTCGTTCGAGTTCTGAATAAGTAAGATCGCCACGTTTTGGTTCTAAGTCATGGTTTAGGTATTTCCGTATACAAAAGCATTTGTATCGCAAAAACCAGGCTACTGCTCGTCGGAGTTTCATCCAGTCAGAAAAATAGCTTATCAGATCATCAACTGCACCAATCGTCGTCGCATTTACTACAATTTCCTTCTTCAGTTCTATGTGATTATCAGGAATGCACGTATAGTTACTCTGTAAATCTTTTGGCCAATTAGATGGTTCTTGTCGTATAAAGCTTGGACCATATAACCACATATTCATCTTCGGCGAGTCGGAAGGGTCGAATCCTCTTGAAGCAATATTTGCTGGGTTCAACTTTGTCTCAATGTATCGCCATTGATCTTGACAACTTAAGGTGTGGATTGTACTTAGACGGTTGGCGACAAAGGTTTTGAATCTTCGTGTAGTGTTACGTATATATCCTAGCACAATTGTTGAATCAGTCCAGAATGTCACACTGCTAATCTGAACTTCAAGCTCGTCTGTAATTTGTTCGTACAAGCGGCAGGCAGTTACAACTCCTGATAATTCAAGCTTCGGTATAGACATCTGCTTAATTGGTGCTAGTCGGGCCTTTCCCATAACTAGAGAGCAAGTAACATTATCATCAACATCTACTAGTCTCAAATAAGTACACGCTCCGTATCCCATTTCCGATCCGTCGCTGAAGATGTGTAACTCTGCGCGTACAACCTCTTTCAAGTAGTCCGGTTTCAAACATCGGTTCACTGACACGTTTTCTAGGCATGGCAACCTTTGTAACCAGTTTCTCCATTGTTCCATTTGTTTCTGTGGAATTGGGTCGTCCCATCCTAATTTCGCCTTGCATAAGCTTTGTATTATAGACTTTGCTTTTAATGTCACGGGTGATACCAGTCCAAGAGGATCGAAAATAGAACTTACAGTAGAAAGGATGCCGCGTCTTGTGAGTGGTTTTCTGAAACTTTTACTCTAAATTTTATTCTATCCGAGTTAACATCCCATATAATGCCTAGTGCTTTGTCGTTAGGTAATGTGTCATCTGGGTTGAGACTAACTATTGACGGAGCCAGTTCAGTTTGTGGTATAGCCTCTATTACCTGTCTGCTATTACTTATCCACTTTGTAAGTCGAAATCCACCAAGTTTCATGAGTGACTGTAGATCAGTTGCAAGTTTGATGGCATGTTGTTCCGTTGGTACAGAATTCAGGCAGTCGTCGACGTAAAAGTTCTTGTCTATAGTTGTTATTACTTCTTGATCGTATAAATGGGCGTGGTCAGTAGCTGTCCGTTTAAGTGCGAACAATGTGCAACTTGGAGAAGATGTCCCTCCAAACAAATGAACCTGCATGCAAAAGTGTTTTGGTTCCTTCGTCAAATCGCCATTAGGCCACCACAGAAATCGTAAAACGTCGCAATCATCATCTACGACACGCACCTGGTGGAGCATTGCCTCTATGTCAGCTGCTAACACTATCCTTTCTTGTCTGAACCTAATGACAACACCAATATAATTTTCAACGACTTTTTGTCTTCAACTGACATACCGTTTTTGTCTTCGCGGAATGAATCACTGAAATCAGTTGTCCACATACGTTCAAGCTGCTGTTGTAACAAAGCATCTTTTGATTCACTGAAGTTAATATGAGCACCCTGATTTTTACATTGGTCCTCAGATAACCCAACCAAGCAACGTTCGTATTGCGTAGGGCTGACATCTGTCACCAGATCTATCTTGAAGGGGAATATGAGCCCCAGGCGAATCAGTTCCTATCAAAAGCATTACGTCCTTTACGTCTATCTCAGGAATTTCTAAATTGGATAAGTGTGGCATGTCTCTAATGTCGGCATTGATGGCTGCAGAATGAGTTGAAATTGGCAGTTGTTTAACGGACCAAACTCTGTCAAGTTTTACGGACTGATTGTTGCTACAGTTTATTGTCTTAATATTTAAGTCTACCTCGTGTCCTTGGATTGTTCCCCTGGAAGAGTTTACTGTTGATATTTGAAATGAAACTGGTTTACTGGCCACATCTAACTTCTGCAATAAGCGTTCATCACAAAGTGATTTGTCGGCACCATCGTCTAGTAAAGCATACGTTTGACATGAGTTACCGTTCCCTCCCGTTACCGTTACAGGAATTATCCCCAAACAATTTTTAACAGAGGTGTGATTAGTAGCTGCGCAATTAACAGACGGCTGAATTACTGTGTGATCAAACTCGGGCTTAACCCAACTATGCAGTAAAAAATTATGCTTCTTATTACAATCAGATATACTACATGCTTGTGATATTCTACATTTGCTGGCAAAATGATTACCCTTCAAACAATTGTAACAAAGTTTAAATTTGCCTAACAGTTTGTACCTATCATCTATATTTATACATCAGGAAAAAAATATAACATTTTTATGAAGTTCCCTTTAAACAGCAATCACTCACTCTTTACTGGTTGTGCAAACATAATACAATTATGAAAAGAAAGTTTAAACAGTGATGGACAACAATTCCACCAATATCAACAATCATCTCTCGCCTTCACCGTCTGAGCACAAAAAAGACAATGACATGACATTACAAGGATATCTATCTTTTATTTTCAGAAAGGAAGTCAGAAGGCAGATGAATAAATCAGAATGATAAAAGACAAACTAGATATAGCTGTAGATCAATGTATACAGGCTGCTGGACATGAAATAGAACCAGAAACAGTTGTTAAGGGTACTCGTTTTACAAACTATAATAGATTTATTTGGCTTTTTTAAGAATGTTCATGACCCCCTCCCCCCCTCCCCTGTTTTATAGATACTGTATAGCGTAAACAAAATCTCAAATTCTTTAACATCATTGGGAACCTGCTGCTGATCACACTACTGATACCCTCTCAGAGATGAAATTTTTCCACCTATCAGCAGATTTCCTCTTTTTTTGAGTAAGATATTTGGAAATAAAAGTGTCATACTTGATCTAAACAGTTAGAAAATGTAGGTTTAGAGGCACTGCATGGGGGGTGGGGTGGTTCCTCTTTTGATTGGCGGGGACTTTCATCACTGTATCTATGACCCATGGATCAATTCATTTGAAAATTATTGTTTTAGGTATGTCCTATAACTGAGCTGTATCTAGTCATTTCCATTACAACATAACATAATTTAAATTAATTTGTTTTATTATACCTCATGAATATTAATAAGGATATACTCGCTTTCTATTGGTTACACTTTTTCATGTGATTTTAATTTATTTTCCACGGTATGACTACTAAATCTTCCAAAGAAGTAACTATTTATCACCTGATCTCAGTGTGGGAAACCATTTTTGTCAAACACTCGCCAAAATGGCGAGTGGACTGAAACAAGTACTCGCCAAAATGAAATAGAGCTTGCCTTGTTTGGCGAGTGACATTTTTTTTAAACTCGCCAACAAATACCAAATAAACAATACAGTAATGTTCAACAATTTATTTTGCAGATTTTGACAAGTCATTAACTTGATCAAGAAGGATCAACACTCTCTTAAGAGCTGCATTGATCTCTTATTCAATTTCGTTGTCTTCGTCTTCATCAACTGAAGTACGGAAGTACAGACTTTTAAGTTTTAATGCGCGGTATAAAACATGTATGTCAAATCCGGTTCCGTCACATATTTAACTTTATGTTTTCGCATAGGTTTTCGCTACGAATTCGTTTGAAATATTTCAAAACTAAATTATTTTATTTGCATTAATTT
>MJUT01002723.1:8437-22544 GCA_002080005.1 Gigantidas platifrons
CGCAGTCAGCGGACATAGTTTTAACATAGGACCCAATGGGAAAATTGTTTAAAAGTCTTCCCTCTGAAACCAGTCAGCCAATTTAAAGCAAATATGGCATGGATGGTCCTTATGTAGTATACTTTTAAAATTGTGTCCGGTGACTACTACCTCCATCCAAGATGGCTGCCATGAGCAGACATAGTTTTAACATAGAACCCTATGGGATTTGAATAGTAACTTAGATGTATTCGGCATGCAGACATTCTTAAGAGGACTTAGTTATGTCAGGTGAGCGATACAGGCTCATGTGAGCCTCTAGTTAATTAGTTGTCCGAAGGGACAAGTTAGAAAAAAGGATAATGTAGAGGCCTGTTACCGTGATTTTTTAATTTTGTTTTTCATTTTCAATCAAAAAAACTTTCTGGTTATGTTTAGCAATACCTGAATATGATATCTATGTTTTATTGTATTATGAAACAAAAGTTTATATGTTATTTATCAATAGAATATGATATCTATGTTTTATTGTATTATGAAACAAAAGTTTATATGTTATTTATCAATAGAATATGTTTAAATCAATATCTGAGTACAATATGAAAACAATATTGTCTTGCATCGTCTGTCAATATTTCGTATATCTTTTTCCCAACGATTAACATTGAGAACATCTGCCCAAATGCACCCAAGTTTCACATCCAGTATAAAAAAAATCGTCTAAAACCCATACATTCAAAATGATTGAAATGAAGGATATGTCATTATGGAATTAATGTTTCACAAAGAATGATCTCTCAGATGCACTTTAGTTTAACATAGACATAACATGCCATGGTAAATAGTTTTCAATTTTTACCGCTTTAACAGATGAGTGAACCCAGTGATATGTGGAGTATAAATATATATATACAAATGTACATCGTCGGAAGTTATAACATTTATTTGAATAAGCTTTAGAAACAGGAAGAAAAGAGAGTCTTTGGCAAGTTTTCTAGCCTGTTTCACAGTTCAGTGCAAATTAATTTTATATTTAACGACAATGTACATATATTTTGTTTATCCTGCAATATCAAAAAGTCCAAAACAACTGACAAATTGTCTGAAAAACAAGCGTCTTTCAAAGGTGCCATCTGTGACATCAGCACTTATATTGTTACCGTTTCTTTCTATTGCTCAACAGGAATCAAGTAACAGAAAAGCTATATTTTGGTCAATGACCGTAACAAATATTTATCCAGTCAATGCAATTTGACTGCTCAAATAGAGTCAGTACAGGATAAATACTATGAAAGGGTGCACAGGCACTATAGACTATGTTATCAATATTATCCTTTCGTCCCCTTAAATCGGTCATCACTTAAAATCGGTCACCATTTTGGAATGCCCTGTCATGTGAGTTAACATGTTGATGATGACATCAGCTAGTTTGAATACTACATACAATAAGTTGCCAACTTACTTTCATTTGAACCAAACAATAATAACATGTCAGCAAAGAATTTGCAGGTTGACCCCATTTTACTCTTACCATTTAAAGTTTATAATCAAAGTAAAATATTTCCAGAAAGTCAGTAATGGATAATTTACATTATATCCCACTTAATATCATAACCTAGATATTTCCAACTATTTTAGGCCTCCACAATTATATTATTTTTGTTTTTGAATAATTCAAAAACAAAAATAATGTAATTGAATTGGGTCTTTCCTTACACAATTTAATGTGCAGAAAATGGTGTGAAGTAAATATCAATGAAATGGTATAGCAGAAATATATACATTATTTGCAATAAATTTATATTGGAATTCATAATCATGCATTTCAATTCCCTTGTCACATGCTAAAAATATAATGACCTAATGCTTTTCATTTTATTTAAAGAATATGGCAGGTGTTCTGAAAAAATACTGACGAATAAATTGTGGTGATTCGTGGTTGTTTCACATCAGGTTTTTTATTTTTTAAACTTAGATGTTTAAGAAATCTTCTGGATCATTAATATAAGTTTGGATATGCGAAATGTCGATTCCAAGTGGTCATTAAATAGGATGAATAAACTTTAAAATATGAAAATACACATGTAATACAAACAAAAATGTACAAAAAAGTATCTATAACCTGTTGTTACTATTAGATATAAAAGGTTCTTATTGTATATGATTGACTATCAACTCTACAGTTTATCTATGCATCCTGAGAGGAACATTGTTGCCACAGGACAGACAGGAAAGAATCCATTCATCTGTGTATGGGATACAAATAATATGGAAACTGTATCCATGTTGAAAGATGGCCACCAGAATGGCGTTGCTGCCCTCAGTTTTGATAAAGATGGTGGGGTATGTTCCATAGATTAAAATGTTTATACACACCTATCCCTACCGATGCTTCAGATACCAAGGATGAGAATTAAAGTAGATTATTTATTTATTTCTTTGTTTTGAGTCCTATGCATTCTTTCAAAAATTTTGGTCATTATCTTTGCAGACCATACATTTTTGTATATACAACATGTAAATAGCACAAATGGTGGGAAATTGAAAAATTTCAATATACCTTTTTTTTTATCATTTTTAAATTCACTATGACAATGATATATAGTGTGATAGATATAAATGACAGTCAAACAGTGTGGAATCTCAAATGAATTTGAAATGGTTACAGAGATTGTTGTAGAATTAAATTTTGATGAGTCATCATCAAAGACTCATGAATCCCAGAATTGAAGTGCATTCTTTGTAATACTTATTTTAAAAAAAATGGTGATTCCCAAACACAAGAGATGAGTCCATGACTCTCTCAGAAAAGTTGCTAATTTTACCTGGGATAACTTGAATGTTGCACTTTATATTTGAAGTAAGATTGTTGGTATATTATTAATTTCAGCAGATCAGAGTTTTACACGAAGATTACTGAAGAAATAAAATTAACCAAAAGGATCGTACTTTCATTATATCTACTTTGTATACCGGTAGATGGACACTTTTCATCAGGCTGTGTATCTATGTTCAAATGTTAATAGTTGTAGTTTTCTACAATAAAATAGATAAACTCTTTGACTGTAATATGTGTATTATATGACCTAGGTAAAAATAAAAAATATATATATAAAGTTTTGCCTACCTACCTAGACTACCCTATTTTTTTTTCAAGAATGTTAGTGAAAACATGTGTATTTTTTATCTTTAGTCTGATTTAATATGTTATCATTTTTTCTCTTGATCTTTATTAATATTTCTATTTTTCAGAGAGTTGTATCTGTAGGATTAGACCAGCATTCTACAATAAATGTATGGGATTGGAGGAAGGGAAAGATCTTAGCTTCTGTTAGGGGACATTCAGATAGGGTAAGGGCAGTTAACGTTAACTTCTGATCGTTTGGTAGTTGGATTTACAACTGCCTGTGCAATCAGTGCCTATCACCACTAAGGTTGTGAGTTCCAACCCTGTTCATGGCAATGTGTACTCGATACAACATTATGTGATAAAGTTTGTCAGTGACTTGCGACAGGTTGGTGCTTTTCTCATGGTACTCTGGTTTCCTCCACCAATAAAGCTGACCGCCACGATATAACTGAAATATTGTTGAAAGTGGCGTTAAACACTATAAACCAACCAACCAAATCTGAATCAAGAATGTGATTCAGACCAATAAATTCAAATGTTCATTTCCAGCACTATGGTACAGACAGTTAACGTTGATACATTATAAAGGGGTTTAACAATAAATTTGGAATTAAATGTAGATTTATGACCTTTGAACCTCTATTAAGATTAATGATCAATGTTGGTGTAGTAGTACATTGTAGTACATATTTGTTACACACTGATGGTAGTTAAGGTAATATTCACTTTATTTATACAGTTAAACATACCTCAGCAACTGCCTCTCGTTTGTAAATACTTGTCATATACATGTATATTTATAGCTTTATTTCATTTCATTATATAACTTACCTAGTATATCATAGCATCACCCATTTTCAACAGTTAGCTGCACATCAACTGGTTTCAACGTCTGCTTTGTCATTAATCGTGAATAATGTCAATGTTGACTTCATGTTTTATTTACCTTTATGGTTGAGAACTGGTGACATAATACACATGGTTTATGAGTAAACCTGATGATTTTAATGCCAACTTTTTGAAAAGGAAAGAAAATAAGGTTTTTAATTTAGTAAATTAAGCACAAATTTAATGACAAATTTTTCGTGCAATATATGGTAAGCTTTGGTTTTTAATTTAGTAAATTAAGCACAAATGACAAATTTTTCGTGCAATATATGGTAAGCTTTGGTTTTTAATTTAGTAAATTAAGCACAAATGACAAATTTTTCGTGCAATATATGATAAGCTTTGATTGTTATCTCTCTATTGAGATATTAAAATTTATGTGTCAGTCCAAAAATGGTACATATGTAATACCAGTATAGACATGATCAAAAGCCATAAATCAATAATAAATGACAAAACCATTGTAAAAAGAAAGAGACATGACAAACACAATTCATAATAACCGAACAAAAAAAAACAAAAAACAAAAACGGGAAATTGGCATTAGTAAGTTTTCATGAATTTCATGGATAGTAGAATCAAACCACAAAATTAATAAATCAACGATTATTTGTCACCATATAGATAATTACTGACTATAACTGCTGATCCATGAATTTGTGTATCCACGGAAATATAATTTTTTCATAAACCATGAAAATTTGTATTCACCAATTTAAATAAATTCACATTATTTTGCTTTAGACATATTCTTTGGTTATTTGATGAGTTGGATATTATATGTACATGTATAATTTTGTTTTCTGCCATTAGATATTTTTGTATCCAAATGTGTTTGAAATATCGTGAATTTACACAATATGTTTATTTTAGGTGTTTGATGTGCAGTTTCACTTGTTTAAAGACAATACAATTGTTAGCTGTGGTGTAAAACACATCAAATTTTGGTCTTTGTGTGGTAATGCACTTACCCCAAAGAAAGGTGTGTTTGGTAAAGTTGGGGAGATACAGACCATGTTGTGTCTAGCCTTTGGTCCTGATGACACTACATATGCTGGTACATTGAGTGGTGACATATATGTTTGGAAAGGCAGTAATCTGGACAATGTGGTTTCAGGGGCACATCAGGTAAACAAGTTATTGCTATTAACTGTTCAGCAAATAATGTACAAGAAAAAATATGCTTTCTAAAAAATAAAACAAAATCATTTGTTATAAGATGTGCGTAAAAACTTCACAACATATAAAGAGAAAAAAAAAAAAATTCACCTTAACACAAGTATCATTTTTTGGAGACACATATTCATATATAAGCTATTCAAGTGTATTGAAAACATTATTGACCTTGATGGTAATTATCCCACTTTCATGCGAGTTTCGAATCCTGCTCAGGCAAGGTGTCCTCGATACAACATTATGTGATCAAGTTTGTCAGTGGTTTTCTCTGGGTACTTCAGATCCGGTTTCCTCCACCAATAAAACTGACTGCCACAATATAGCTGAAATATTGTTGAAAGTGGTGTTAAACACCATAACCCCACACCCTCTCCATGGAGGTATTATCTAGTAATTTTTATACCCCCACTCGTAGAGAGGGGGCTATATTGCAATCACCTTGTCTGTCCGTTCGTCCGTCCGTCCATCCGTCTGTCCATTCACACTTTCGTAACAGATATCTCAGCTTCTACTGGAAGAAATGATTTTATATTTGGTATATGGCTTTGGCATGGTGACTTGTACCGTGTCTTCCCTTTCCAGGTTTACCACACATCTACTTCCTGTTTACAGTGCGACTTAGAATTTTTCATGTTTGCCGTAATGAAAACTTTCGTAACAGTTATCTCAGCTTCTACTGGAAGAAATGATTTTATATTTGATATATGCCTTTGGCATGGTGACTTGTACCATGTCTCCCCTTTCCAGGTTTACCGCACATCTACTTCCTGTTTACTGTGCGACTTACAAATGAACGAGTGGGGGTATTCTTAGCACTACGTAGCGTGCAACATCTTGTTTAACTACGATAATAAAATGTATGGTTCATAACACATGTTTAGATACAGACACATTTTATTTAATATATTAGTTTGTATTTAACCTTGAAAATACAGTGAAACCTGAATAAACAGAAAACCTGTGTAAAGGAAGCATGAATAAACAGAAAACCTGCGTAAAGGAAGCATGAATAAACAGAAAACCTGTGTAAAGGAAGCATGAATAAACAGAAAACCTGTGTAAAGGAAGCATGAATAAACAGAAAACCTATGTAAAGGAAGCATGCATAAACAGAAAACCTGTGTAAAGGAAGCATGAATAAACAGAAAACCTGTGTAAAGGAAGCATGAATAAACAGAAAACCTGTGTAAAGGAAGCATCAAATCTAGTCACAATATCTGAAACCTTTCTACACCTGTCTTAACTTGAACACCCATCATTTTGGAGAAAAACATTTGGCATCATAAAAGCTTTATATATATTCTAAGTACAATATACAATAATTTCTAGTTTTACTGAATTATGTGATGTCTCCTAATTCTAATCAAAAACAAGTTTAAATTAATAGAAAAAAATAATTGTGTTAATTTTGATTCTTTATGCATATTTGTTTGTTGTAGGGGGCTGTGTATACGTTAGACATTGGGGAGAGTGGTTATGCTTCAGGAAGTAAAGATGGCTGTGTTAGACTGTGGGACCCAGATTTTAAAAGTATCACCTCTGTCAATATAAGTAATAGCCCAGAAGGATACAAAGGTAAACACATTTCTCTGATCTTGATAAACTTAACATAGTTATCCTTTAGAATATACATCAAAAGTCAGAATATACATAAATATACAACAGGGTCGTTACAATTTGTAAAGGAATGACTTCAAAATAATAGACTCAAATTTTATTTGATAGTATATACAGAGTTATTGCCCTTGATTCTATATGGTAGGATGAGAGGACGTTTTTAAATTTTTATGAACCTCCACAACAGTGCAACGGCTAGGGTACCCACTTTGTGTAAGGTAGATAGTGTATTCGATACCCAGTTAGGTCAAACCAAATTCTAAAAAATTTGTATTTTCTGCTACTTGGCTAAGAATTCAGCATTAAGTAGTAAGAGCAAAGAATGGTTGGCTCAGAGTTTGGATAAGGTTTCCGGATGGAGCCACATACCTACCATAAGACTGGTTTTTTTTCAGTTAGTTAACACTTTATAAAAATTTATCTCAGAATATAGGTCCAGTTCAAAACAGACATTGCCATCTCAACAAATATAAACTAGTTGTTGCCATGATTTAAAGCTGAATAAATATTACTCATTTGACAACAAATACTCACTCCTTCACTCAATTTTTGATACATTTGTATTCAGATTTATAAATAAATCCTGAAGAGGAAATAACAGCCTAGTTTGTACAAGGGATTATGAAAGAATGAATGAATTTTCAATTTTAATCTGGCTTTCAGTCATTTTCACTGTTATAGTCAGGAAACTTTTTAAATATGAGTTTCGTGGCAATACTCCAAAATTATCCAACCAGAGCACTGGATTTAGGTGTACATGTAGCACTGAAGTTGAGCCTCAAGATATTTGCAAAGAAAATTTCCATAATATATTTATGATGAAATAGATGTGTCTCTTATTGAATCTAATGAAATAATGTGTCCATTTTCAAGTACAAGTACAAAAATCATATGCAAAACGTTTGATTACATGGACAGGGTCAAGGTAATGTTTATTGTGAGCCTGACACAAACTTGTCTGTTCATAGAGGAGTGATATTGATGTTTTATAGGTTTGTGTATAAGAAGTGTATGCTGGAGAGGAGATAAAGTTTTAGTAGGTACACAGGACAGTGAAATATTTGAAATCGGTGTAAGAGATCGTGACAAACCTTCATGTCTTGTACAAGGTCATGCCGAAGGAGAGTTATGGGCCTTAGCTGTACATCCAAGGAAACCAATATTTGCTACCGGTAGTGATGATCAAACTGTCAGGTAAATAAAAGTTACATCAAACCATTGATTTAAACCACAATCTTTTATCGATGATAATCTTAAAGAGATTTTGGCAACATGTAATTGGGGTGGTATAAACAGTGACTAAACCGTGGTAAACAATTTGTCTTCACACGTACTGTAGATTACTACAGACTAAGATAGTTCAGTGAAACATGTAGAAAGTCTAAATGTAGGATATCTTTATTAATTTAACTTGTATAAACCTAGCACAAAAGTTGATCGTAAGAAGGTTCGGTTTAGACCAGTTTCTTTGTTCTACAATTACTATAAGTTTTATCAAGGTATTGTTATTCTTACATTGAGTAACTAATTTACACACAAAATAGATAATGTTGTAATTGATGGAAATATAGATTCTCCTTCAGTTGCCCGTAGGTTACGATATTTCTCCACTCAAGAGAGATAAATTTAAAATTTTAACCACAAGCCGTCCGGCGAGTGGTTAAAATTTTTAATTTAACTCTCGAGAGTGGAGAAATATTGTAACCCACATGGGCAACTGAAGGAGAATTTGTTTCTCCTATTATTTAACACGAACTTTATTTCAAAATTAGAAGTTAATGCGGGGAAAGGCACGAGACATTTTAATCCTCTAGAGGATTACAGATTTTTCCACCACTGGTTCAGCGGGGTTAAAATGCGGTAATAATGGGAGAAAGATATATATAATATAAGTACAACTATAGTGGTGATTTTAACTTGCTAGATACTGTTAATAGTTGAGATACTTTTTTACTGGAATTCTTTGTTATTTGACAGGAATACATTTTTATAGTTGCAAAAAATGGTTAAAAAAATTGAAATCCTCCGGGGGCCAAAAACAATTTTATCCAAGATATTAGATACATGGGTTCTTAATAAAGTAAAGATATATACTTGGTAGATTGTCAGAATTCTACAAGTATTGTAATAATTAATACTGATGGTATTTTATTTTGATACCAGACACAGTAAATATCATTAGCTTTTTTTTTCAGACTGTGGAATATAAATAAATTTGAAATTTTATCAAAGACAACACTTGAACAGAAGATCAGATCATGTGCTTTTGATAATGAAGGAAATAATCTGGCTGTGGGGTTCACAGATGGATCGTTCATGGTTCTCAAAACAAGGTTTGTCCAATAAAGGTTTCACAACAAATGTTTAATAGAATTGTCAGTATTGATACTATGCATTTAATTATTGTATCTAACTTGATTTCTCTGCTGTACTCACCTTGTGTGTCATAGACTTTGGATTCTTGCTCTGATTGGGTCAAACCAAAGACTACTAATTGGTATTTGCTGCTTCTCTGTTAATCATGCAGCATTAAGTAGTAAGAGCAGAGATTGGTTGGCAAGGAATGAGGATATTGTATCAAGAGTGGAACTACATGTTTACTAGCAAACTGTTGTTGCAGTGAGTTAGCACTATGCAATTCCAACTAAGCGTATCGTCCTAGTACAAAACAGACATCATCATCATCATCTCATCAAAATGTAGCGATATGATTAAATGTAGCGATATAATTAAATGTAACAATATAATTAAATGTAGCGATATAATTAAATGTAACTATATAATTAAATGTAACGATATAATTAAATGTAACGATATATTTAAATGTAACGCTATAATTAAATGTAACAATATAATTAAATGAAGCACTATAATTAAATGTAGCGATATAATTAAATGTAACGATATAATAAAATGTAACAATATAATTAAATGTAACGATATAATTAAATGTAACGATATATTTAAATGTAACGATATAATTAAATGTAACGATATAATTAAATGTAACGATATAATTAGATGTAGCGATATAATTAAATGTAACGATATAATTAAATGTAATGCTATAATTAAATGTAACGATATAATTAAATGTAGCGCTATAATTAAATGTAACGATATAATTAAATGTAACGCTATATTTAAATGAAACACTGCTCACTTTAGCATTAAAGAACAATCACTCCATATTTCTAGGGTGTGTGTTGTGGAAATAGAATTTCACATATATTCATACCCTCCTTCAAAAGAATGAACTTGTAGTTATTGTACAAAGTAATGAAACCAAATTGTTATATGTATAGTCTGCCAAAAATAATTTGATATACAGATATCTGCATCTGTCTTTTTTTCTACAAGATGTACGTACTGTATATTCAAGTATGTTTAAATATGACATTTATATTTGGAACCTACTTCGGTTTTCATTAAAACATGGGTTTACAAACATTTATTTAGATGAAATTATTTCATGATTAGATACTTATATATTATATACTGCCATCTCATTTGTTTTCTTAATCACTTTGCTCTGATTTATCCATTGATTTTGTCTTTTCTGGTCACAAATCTTTCTTATGTCATGGCTCTGAGGGTTCTTTGATGGTTAAATTTAAAAAAAGCATTGTAACATTTTGTATGTAACCCTAACCCTAACCCTACACATTAAAATTAACTTAGTTTAATCACAATGTACTTTATTACAGTGGAGGGGAATTCATATTATTTGAAGCTGTTGTTTTGGATTCAAACCAGAAAATATATACCGGTATACATGTATTGTTATTACAAGCTCTTTAAATTTGTGTGGACTCATTTAAATTAAAAAAAATTCTGTTTATCATACACAAATTTAAAAGTTTGTAGGTAAGTCATATATCTATTTTCTCTTCAAACAGCCAAAAAGAATATTTGAAATAGAAAATTGTTGTTAACCTTTGTTGTGCTGTACTATGGTATGTATCTCCAAGGAAAGGTTAATTAACTCTTGTTGTGCTGTACTATGGTATGTATCTGCAAGGAAAGGTTAATTAACTCTTGTTGTGCTGTACTATGGTATGTATCTGCAAGGAAAGTTTAATTAACTCTTGATATGCTGTACTATGGTATGAATCTGCAAGAAAAGGGGAATTAACTCTTGTTGTGCTGTACTATGGTATGTATCTGCAAGGAAAGGGGAATTAACTCTTGTTGTGCTGTACTATGTTATGTATCTGCAAGGAAAGGTTAATTAACTCTTGTTGTGCTGTACTATGGTATGAATCTGCAAGAAAAGGGGAATTAACTCTTGTTGTGCTGTACTATGTTATGTATCTGCAAGAAAAGAAAAGGGGAATTAATTTTTGTTGTGCTGTACTATGTTATGTATCTGCAAGAAAAGGGGAATTAACTCTTGTTGTGCTGTACCATGATATGTATCTGCAAGAAAAGGGGAATTAACTCTTGTTGTGCTGTACTATGGTATGTATCTGCAAGAAAAGGGGAATTAACTCTTGTTGTGCTGTACTATGCTATGTATCTGCAATGAAAGGGGAATTAACTCTTGTAGTGCTGTACTATGTTATGTATCTGCAAGGAAAGGGGAATTAACTCTTGTTGTGCTGTACTATGCTATGTATCTGCAAGGAAAGGTTGATTAACTCTTGTTGTGCTGTACTATGGTATGTATCTGCAAGAAAAGGGGAATTAACACTTGTTGTGCTGTACTATGTTATGAATCTGCAAGGAAAGGGGAATTAACTCTTGTTGTACTGTACTATGTTATATATCTTCAAGAAAAGGTGGATTAACTCTTGTGCTGTACTATGGTATATTTCTGCAAGAAAAGGGGAATTAACTCTTGTTGTGCTGTACTATAGTATGAATCTGCAAGGAAAGGGGAATTAACTCTTGTTGTGCTGTACTATGCTATGTATCTGCAAGGAAAGGGGAATTAACTCTTGTAGTGCTGTACTATGGTATGTATCTGCAAAAAAAAGGGAATTAACTCTTGTTGTGCTGTACTATGGTATGCATCTGCAAGAAAAGGGGAATTAACTCTTGTTGTGCTGTACTATGTTATATATCTTCAAGAAAAGGTGAATTAACTCTTGTGCTGTACTATGGTATATTTCTGCAAGAAAAGGGGAATTAACTCTTGTTGTGCTGCACTATATTATGTTTCTGCAAGGAAAGGGGAGTTAACTCTGGATATAATTTTTTTTTCATTCTTACAGGGATCTCTCTGAAGTTTTCCAAACAAAAGACAGAAAAGAAGTAATACATGAAATGAAATATTCTCCATGTGGTAAATTCTTGGCAGTGGCATCCAACGACAATTTTGTAGACATATATTCTACAGATCAGAGGTACAAACATGTCGGTACCTGTAGTGGAAGTTCTAGTTTTATAACACATATTGACTGGTCAGAAGATAGTAAATATTTACAAACAAACAGCGGAGCAGCTGAAAGACTCATTCATAAAATGCCAAGTAAGTGTCTAAACCTTTTCATAGTTACAACATACAAAATAACAAAACAATCTGGATTGCAAAAATTTAAGACATTTCTTTCTCATGAAATATCGATGAATTTTTACATCTTTCAAACAGACAATTAATTAAATTATTCAAATTATTACCCAAGTATTTGTTGTATGGATTTCTATGTACTGTGACAGAACTTCCAATTTTTGTGGATTGACTCTAAAAGACATATTTATTGGTGGGTTCTTAAATTTTCAAAGTAAGCTAAAATGGAAATAAAATAGTGCTGTTTATTTGTTTTGTTCCCATGAATGGAAAGAAAATATTACATTTGTTTCATTGATTGACACCTGAAATCCAAAAAAATTGGATTCTAAAAAATAATAAGTATTTCAATTTTCACAGAACTTTAAATCTGGAAATTCTATCATTTATGTTTAAGATTTAGAAATCAGTTATATTTGTGTGTCTACCTTTTTTCAGATGGAAAGCAAGTTACAAATAAGGAAGAGAAAGTCAACATAAGATGGAGTACATTTACAGGAGTACTAGGGTCAGAGGTCAATGGTATTTGGGAGAAATATACAGACACCAATGATGTAAATGCCACCGACTGTAACTTTGCTTCTGAGGTTGTTGTTACTGGTGATGACTTTGGATTGGTTAAACTTTTTAGATTCCCATCACTTAAGAAAGGTAATATTTTGTTATCTCCCCTTAACTTAGTGAGTGATTGTTGTTTAATGCCAATTCAACAATTATTCAGCAAAAACAAGTTAATTTTCAATGAGATGATGATAAGGTCTGCTTTGCTCTAGACCAACATGCTGAGTTGGATTTTTATAGTGCTAGCTCACTGAAACAACAGTCCGTGGGTAGACATGTAGCTCTTTCTCCTTAATGCTGTGTGCTTAGCGGAGACGCAACAAATACCAATTTTATAGTCTTTGGATTGGCTGGGACTCGAACCCACAATCTACCACACTCGAGGCGAGCACGCTTACCATTACGCCACCGATGCGGTTTTATAATGCCTACATGGCCTACAGTCATACATATTAATACCAGTAATATTTTGTTACCCCCCCCCTTAACTTTATAATGTTTACAGTAATACATATTTATGTAACTGGACATGCTGGAAGTATCAAATGGCATCCATCATCTTGTGGAAGGAATTGAAAAAAAAGTGTCCTTTTCTTGAAGAAAATTAATTCACGTTTTGATTTATTTTTAAATATATTTTCCTTAGTAAACACATGTATTTTTATCTGAAATCTTGAGCGATTGGATAAATTTTCAAACTTTTGTAGTTATCATCAGTAACTATATAGTTTCCTAAAAAGATCTTACAAGTAATAGGTCTGATTGGCTCTGGACCATTCAAAAAGTTCTGGAGTTTGATGTTACACTTCTTGAGGTTGGGACATACATATTGTCAAAGAATAGTATTTAAGATCTACAAATAGTTGTTATTGTCCCCATACTTTCTATTGTATGGTTATTATTTTGTTTCATTCCCTGTCAAACTATACAATTTTTTACTTTATATATTTTATCATTTAAAAAAATCTTATATGATTAAAGTGTCAAGATACTGTTTAGGTATTAACCTTCTATCTTATATGATTAAAGTGTCAAGATACTGTTTAGGTATTAACCTTCTATCTTATATGATTAAAGTGTCAAGATACTGTTTAGGTATTAACCTTCTATCTTATATGATTAAAGTGTCAAGATACTGTTTAGGTATTAACCTTCTATCTTATATGATTAAAGTGTCAAGATACTGTTTAGGTATTAACCTTCTATCTTATATGATTAAAGTGTCAAGATACTGTTTAGGTATT
>MJUT01002723.1:26634-41588 GCA_002080005.1 Gigantidas platifrons
AGATACTGTTTAGGTATTAACCTTCTATCTTATATGATTAAAGTGTCAAGATACTGTTTAGGTATTAACCTTCTATCTTATATGATTAAAGTGTCAAGATACTGTTTAGGTATTAACCTTCTATCTTATAGATTAAAGTGTCAAGATACTGTTTAGGTATTAACCTTCTATCTGTTTAGGTATTAATCTTCTATCTTATATTTATTCAGATAAATTTCATATATTTATGTTTATGTTTTTTTTACACAGGCGCCAAATTCAGAAAGTATATAGGACATTCAGCTCATGTGACCAATGTAAGATTTTCTCATGATAAAAATCGTGTGATTTCAACAGGAGGTGCAGATCATGCTGTATTTCAGTGGCGTTTCCTTCCAGAGGGATCACCAGATATCAGTGATTTACAAGACCCTCAATCAGGTATGGGTTATTTTAGAAAAAATGTAAAGAGAGGTGGAAGGTATGTTTTCTTCCAAGACGCTCCATCCATGGAATTTTAAAAAGATGCTGAATTGTTTTACATTGTGAAAAGATGTAAGAAACCAATCACCCAAGTATTTAATATATAATGTGTCTTCCAAATCCTCCCCATATAACTTTGCTGGAATAGCCCTAATTTTAAATGCAGGAGTTAACTTGAAACAGAAGTGACAATATGTACACAAAACTCAGATAAAATAAATAGAATTTAGGACAAGCAAGACAGGGTTATGGTGTTTAATGCCATAGAAAAACACTGGGCTAAAAGAAATAAGACAAAAGGACATGCAATAACAAAACACTACACATACTAAAGATCAAGCAACATGAACCCCACTAAAAATCAGGGGTGAACTCAGGTGCTTCAGAAGGTATTAGTTTTTATACACCCGTCTTATGGGACGTATTATGGTATACCAATGTCTGACTGTCCGTCCGTCCGTTTCACATGTCATGCTCTAACTTAAGAACCCCTTGGCCAATTCACTTCAAATTTCACAGAGTTATTGTAATTGATGGTCTTACGGTCTGTATACTTTATGGTGAAATTTTCATTCCAGAGTTATGGGACTTTATTCATCAAATTGTANNNNTGATTTTAAGGCAATTTTTCATATGTCGCGCTGTAAATTGAGAACCCCTTTACCAATTCACTTCACACTTCGCATAGTTATTGGAATTGATAGTTTTATGGTCTGTATACTTTTTGGTGAAATTTCAATTTTTAATTCCAGAGTTATGGGACTTTATTCATCAAATTGTACGTGATTTTAAGGAAATTTTTCGTATGTCGCACTGTAAATTGAGAACCCCTTTGCCAATTCACTTCAAACTTCGCATAATTATTGGAATTGATAGTCTTATGGTCTGTATGCTTTTTGGTGAAATTTCAATTTTTCATTCCAGAGTTATGGGACTTTATTCATCAAATTGTATGCGATTTTTCGTATGTCGCGCTGTAAATTGAGAACCCCTTGGCCAATTCACTTCAAACTTCGCACAGTTATTGGAATTGATAGTCTTACGGTCTGTATACTTTTTCGTGAAATTTCAATTTTTAATTCCAGAGTTATGGGAAAGAAAGTCTTTACAAATATTGTATGAATGTTGACGACAGGTGTGTCATGCGCTCTTGGCATAGCTGTTTATTGATTTTGCTCTTTAGAAAGTTTCTGTGTTCTATTCAATTCTTACACAAGGTATTTTTTTTTATCAAAAGAAGCTTCATTTCTTGTGAAATGTTTGTAGTTTTAATGGATGATATTTACATGTAACTAATATCACATGTTTGTTACAGGTTTCCTTGACTCCAATAGTGAAGATAGTGACACTGACATATCAGATGTTGGTGACATAGACTCTGACCTTGAACAAGAGAAACAAGTTAGATATGATAGAGAAGTGTATCGTGAGGATGCTGCTGAATTACGAAAATTAGAAAAAGGAGTGACAGGTGGACGGAAGAGGAAGCATGGTCCTTCATCAAGTCTTAAACTGGAATATGTTCATGGGTATGATTTTTAAACTTTTTTTCAGTCCATAGTACATGTATATATGAAGTATGATACTAAGTTTCTATAAGACATAGCCTGTAAGAGTATAAGAAAAGCTTGAAGATACAAAAGGGGTAATCAGAAGGGGTAATCAGAAGCCATAAATCAAAGATGAAGAGACAATGCAATGGCCATAAAACAAATTAGATTTTAAGGTAAAGTTTTGACTTGTGTTTCTATATTAGTCTATATTCATTAGATTTAGTTATTTATAGTCCAACCTGTATTAAGAGGTCACCTTTGGGACAAAAAAAAAGTGGCCTTACAAGACAGGTGACCTCTTAAATGAGGTTCAATACATTTGAAATTTTCTATGGCAGTACAAGAAAAAGAGGTTCTTTTAATACAGGTCAGTGGTTGATAGAGGTGACTGCATGAGCAGGAATTAAATTGTATTTGCCAATGAAAATGACATAAATTATTAATTGTTTATATTTACAGATATAGAGGGTATGACTGTAGGAACAACTTATTTTACCTCCAGAATGGAGAGATTGTATATCATGTGGCTGCTACTGGTATCGTGTATGACAGACAGAAAGCTCAAAAATTTTATCTAGGACATACTGATGACATATTATGTTTGTGTCTCCATCCAATCAAAGATATTGTAGCTACAGGACAGGTATATATTTTGTTTCAGTATAAGGTGTCTACTTGTTTCAATATAGGGTGTCTATTTGTTTCAATATAGGGTGTCTATTTGTTTCAATATAGGGTGTCTATTTGTTTCAGTTTCAAGGTGTATACTGTTTCAATGGTGGGTGCCTATTGTTTCAAAATGGGGTATTTATTTTGATGCAGTAATCCTCTCTTATAAAGCCACCCCTTCTGCAATGATAAAGTGGCCTTATAAGAGAGGTGGCATCTCTTGACAGGGACACAAGTAGTATTTTACTGTCTCAGAGCCTATGCAATCTTGCCTGATAAGAGGATGACTATTTTAATTTGATAAATTGAAATGTTTATTTATATATTTTTTCATGAACAAGTTTGTGGTAGTATAGGAATATAGTTCAAATATTGAACCATAACAAACTTTTTTTTTTTCTGATTTTTGATATTATTTAATGGACTTAAAAACAATAATGGGAAAGAACCCTATGATATAACTAATAAAAATTGCTTCGTACCCCTCCATATTAACCTCAGAAAATGTTGATGTTACAGACTTTTTGAAATTTGTTTTCATTTTGATGGACATACGTCCAGCACCCAGGAATTTTCTGCTGGACCCTCTGAATTTTTGCCGGACCTACATTTTTTATGTAAAATTGTTTTAAAGCCAAGCAATGTCATACCGTTATTATTATTTTAGTCTAAATAGAAACGGATTCGGTGAAGGGAACGATACAAATCAGGGACGTCATGTTTTTTTATTTTATTAATTTTTTGGGGGCTTTTCACTCGAAAAGATCATCTTACGCATCACAATATATTCAAATATATTTATTTTCATGACAGTTACCAATAATATTTACCAAAAACAGATAAAATATCACGTATTCAATGCGGTTGCGAATTCCGATTTGACCGAACTTGTTCCGGTATTTACAATACAACCTGCATTTCCGACTTTCGTTAAAAAAGTAAACACATCAGTCAAAAATGTTTGGCGGACATGGGGACCGGCATTACCGACATTATTGGCGGACCTCATGATTTTCTGCCCCCTAGGTCTGATAGGTCCGACGAATTTCAAAAACTCTGATGTTAATAAACATGTGCCATGACAATAACACTCTTCATTGTTTTTCTTTAAGATAACAGTAGTATTGATTATAAATGCTGCTGAACTTGTATGTTTAAATATTTTCATGTCTATTCAGAAAAGCGGGACCGTCGTGGCTGTGATCGTATGGTAGTTGGATTTACAACTACCTAAGCAATCAGTGCCTATCACCACTAACGTTGTGAGTTCGAATCCCACTCAGGTAAGGTGTACTTGATACAACATTATGTGATAAAGTTTTCTCTGGGTACTCTGGTTTCCTCCAGCAATAAAACTGACTGCTACAATATTACCGAAATATTGTTTAAATGGCGTTTAGCACCATACCCCTTTTGAGAGAAGCATGATAATTGTTTACTAAGATGTTAATATTTAGTACCATTTTAATATATTGAATTAAAAATGTAAATGTATCTTACAAATTATAGACATACATGTAATGTAGGTTTTATGTTATCATTGATGGTAAATATTAATTATGACTTATAATTGACAGGTTGGTCGTGATGGGACTATACATGTCTGGGACACTGATACAATGAAAACTTTGTCAGTTTTAAAAGGACAACATCAAAGAGGAGTATGTGCTGTAGATTTCTCAGGTAATAATATATTTTTTGCTTATTTTCATTCATTTACTTTATCCACATTTTGGAAATTCAGATTCATCTTCACATTAATAGTCCATTTGTTGTGGAGAATGAATATATAGACATTAATAGGCTTCATCATATTTGAGTGAGTGAGTGATTGTTCTTTAACACCAACTCAGCAATTTTTCAGCTAAATCATGGCGAGAACGAGTTAATTTTCAATGAGATGATCAGTGATCGGGAAAGTCCAGTGCCATGCGCAATTTGCACATTAAGCTGAAAAATGGCGCAGTGAAAGTAAAATGTAAGTGCCCGTGTGGCGCACAATAATTTTGCAAGGTTCGGTATCCATGGAACGATAGTCATCAGTCGTGCGGTATTGCGAATTGCAGTGAACCCCACTGAATTATGCATAATCGTGTCGAAATCAGATCATTGAATGATTGAGAATGTTTTGTCTATTTATATATTTATCGGACTGTCTCATGGTTTTTCCTTTGCTTAATACTGAAGTAAATATAATTATGAAATGTCTAAATACCAGAAAAGAATAACATCCAATGATGTTCCTTTTTTTTTAAATGTTACTCCAAATAAACGTTTGTAAATTTGATTTTTGACAAATATGAATCAAATGAATGAAAATTTGTATAAAATCATCCCAAAATTCAATATGAAATTTTATTTGAACGGAAAATTCTATTTCTGAAAGTATGTGTCTGCGAGTTATTGTTTGCCGATATTTAGTTGAATTTTATAGAAAAATGCCTCCGAAAAAAAGCAGCGTCTGCCTGTTTTACCTGGCCAGAAGACTTTGTTTTCGTTTGTTTGTCGAGATGGAAATAACAATTTCGATCCTGATGATTCTGTGAGAAAGAAACTTAAAATATGATTGACTCTGGCTCACAAGACGTACAAGTACCCCCGACCCTGTCTCATCAGATTGTGATGCTAACGAGAAACTAAAAAGACGTCTGCAAATACCGTCTTGTTCATGGTTGTTTATTGTTAAAATTTACTTGGAATAAAAATTCATTTGAAATGTATGACTTTATAAAGCCTTTTGACCTTTATTTGATTTACTGTGTGTGTAACGGAGTCGAGAACAGATTCAATAACAAAGGCATGAAATGTGTATCAAATGTTAATTTTTTATTCTCTGTAATTTTAATTATATCCCCATATGACAATAAGCCGGTCAGTCATTGGATAATGTTTGATTATTTTTTTCATGTTTACAAGTAAACATTTTTTTCTTTTTAATTATGTTCCTCATCTATTCTTGCTCACATGTGTAAAGTTCCATGGAAAAAAGATCGATAACACTGACCCATATTTGTTGTGTACGGTTTTCCCAAATGGCATCCTATTACGTCACATAAGGCCAGTCAAAGGTCAATAAAGCACATGGTTTTGTCTTAGGCTAACCAAACTTAAAAAGTAAACCAGATTTAGAAAGTACAGTATTTTAGCTTTTTCAGTGTAATTGTTTTGTCTGAAAAATGTCGAAAGATGTTTTCTTTTAAATAGTTTGAAATTGAAGTATTAAAAATTAATTATTTGATGCAAATATTAAACTTGCCTACCCATAAATGGCATATATAATAATGTACATTTGTATTTAATCCAATGAATTTTGTGTTTTTGCTTGTCAATACAATCTATTAGACTGACTACATTCTGTCGTATTTTTGGAAAACAATTAATGACTGATTTCAATTTATTTTAATCACATTTAATATCACTCACTTACAATGAACACACACAAAACACTGATTCTCAATACAAGGATTCAAAGGCATTTCTTAAAAGACAAAAAAAGAAGTGCATGATATTGGTATTTTTTCTCCTTTTCTGAAAAGCAGAATACTGAAATATTAAGACCCAAAAAAAGTTTTATCATATCTTAAGGAATGAAATGATTCAACATATGCAGATTCGTTGTAATTTTATTAAAAATAGAACACAAAAATGTACGTTTTTGTTTATATCACACCGATCGGACCCCAATATGCATAAGAAAGCTTCTGATTAAAAATGTTCAAGTATCTTTTTCTTATATTTATATATAAACTGCATCTGTTACAAGCCAAAAAATTTAAAACAAATCTTTTCTATTAATTTTTTTTCTCCATTTTCCATTGCATGAGTTTTTCAATTATTAAATAAAAGTTATTCCGTCAATTCCGATCTTTTTCTTTTTCGTATAGAGCATTACTTTTAAATTATATAGCATAATTACATTAAATTTCATCAAGAATAATATATACTTTCTTTTCCCGAATACTTTATCTCCTTAAATTATAATTTAACTAAATATTGTTGTCCTTTCCAATAAACATGATAAAATGTAACGTACAATACAAAAATTGAGCATTTTTTATGAAGAATCAAAAATTCATATTTTCTTCATTGACTTATTTTAGAATACTTCTTATGAAAAAATGTGTTCAGTTTAATTATTTTCATGACTCAAAAGTAACAAGAAATTAAAATATGACGATTTCAATATTCAGTAACGTACATTTCAAATCATTCCAACTACAATAAAAACGTCAACAAAAACAGAATAACCACAAGACAATGGTTATTTAGAGGGAATAGTGTCACATCTATATTATTTCGGTAATGTTCATTTCAATTGTTCAATTGAGAAATTTGTCAAATATGTCTTTGTCCTCTGTCCAGAGTTGAAGCATTCTCCCACTTCTCCCACTTAGAAATGGTTCGGCGACAATGCTCAAAACGTCTTTTGACGGGATCCACAAGACATCTTCATGCTTTGGCCACTGAAATTTGTCCTTTTTGTTTTCCATTAAAGAAATTTCTATTTCTCCATCATCTGGGTCGAAGTTCAAGACTTTACTGACGTAACATCTTTGTAAGTATTTTGCTATGACATACTGATCCTTTTCTACTCTAATTTGTACATCGTTGTTCTCTATTATACCTCGGTTCTCTATAACACTGGTGTCCTCTGTTACACCTGGATCAGTGCCTGAATTGTCATCACGTTCTAGAAAGTCATTTATCTCCTTTGAGTATACTTTTTGTGCTCTTTTTCTATTATGAACTCTCACCAACTCAAATTTGCTTTTTTTTAAGTACCCTAGATTTTTCCTTGCTATACCGGTTTGGCTACTCAACCATTTTTTGTCTCGATATTTCTTGATGATTTTCCCTGACACTATGCTATTCAACGTAAAGACTTGTCCTTTTCTTTTCCCTTTTATTTCTTGATGAGCAGTCTTAACCTCTTCGATGACTGCACTTCCTGGAATCAAATGCTTTCGTACTTTTTGACTCTGTTTTCTTGTTAGCATTGCTTCTTTCATCAGTTTAGTGGCTTTACTTCTCGGAGAATCTGACTGCACTCTTTTTCTCATCCTCTCCAGTCGTTTTTTGAGTGTCAGTTCTTTTGGTAAGTTGATGATTGTTCTTCTTAAGTTTACTTATATTTCTATGAGCCTTCGAGAGAGCCCGACTTATTCTGACACTAGATGCGTTCTTCTTCCGAGGGTGAAAGTTAAAACGAACCTGGAGAGAGTTGTTCAAACTCGACAATGCACTTTCATAACCACTTGTTGCAAGAGTCTCATTTTCTAGCAATTCATTTTCCAGATCTTGACGATTTTGGTCGTCTCTTTTCTTTTGGCGCCATGTGCGTAGATATTCGCTTTTCTTTTCATTTCGTTTGACTCTTTCAGTTCGTGACAATTCGCTACTGTGAGTGTAATAAGTATTTCTCCTTTGCCTCTCTTTTAGCTAGGTAAGATTCACCTTCCTTCTGCTTTTTCCTCTCTCGGTAAGCCTTTTGGATTTCAGCTCTACTCTTCCCCATGACCTGAAAATATAAAACAAATGTTTACTTCTATATTTCCACACATTCCAGCTAAGAAACTTTATTTTGAAGCCGATTGAAATGTACAGGAATCTGCTTATATTCAATTTTATTCCTCTTTTCTTTTTTTTTTTGTTACGTCCAATCTTCATAAGTTCCCTCGTGTAAACTTTTTCGGAAGTAGTGTCGGAATACGGGGACGTAGTGATTGATTCCGGATTTTGCGGTATCGTACATTTGAGTAACGCACATTTTTTAAGTTATTCATTTTTCCACCATAAGATGAAAACTTTGGATTGAAGCAAAACATTAATAAACATTTAGTTCATATATACTTTGGCTTTTCTGCACATTTTTCTTTTCCTAATACAGACACGCATTTCGGAGAAAATAGGCATATCGTACATTTCATTCTTATCCATACTTTCGTGAGTCAGGATAATTCTTTGTAATTTTTACGGAACTTAGAAAGGAAAATGACCATTGCTATTTTGCTTTGGTTTCATTAAACCCTACTGACGCAAATTACACAATATTTAACACGCAAATAGGTATTTATAACATTGCATACGAGATAAAGTTTGGAAAACGCTCTCTCAGTTTTAGCAAATGGGATTCTGCGACAGTGATATCAGGCATAAAAATTCAAAAATATCTATGAAAAAAGAACGCAGATAAGTAAGAATAAGTAAGTTATGGTCTAGGTCTTTACAAAAGTTTTAAAAAATAAATAAAATGTCAAGTTTTAAGTCGTGATAGATCATTTTCTAGTGCGAGACTCACAATGCGACAGTAACGAACATTTCATTGCAGATGTTTTTCGAGATCGACTAATTGTCATTTATTCCAGCAGACCAATAATTTTCTCGTTTTTAATGCACAACTATAAGACCAATTGGTAGATCATATAAGACAGCTATGTTTATTTCATATATAGTAACTTTTGAATGGGTGACCTTAATTGAACCCTTATATTGAGAATGGGTGAAAAATTGTGGAATCTGAAAGATTCATCATGTTTTCAAAGTATTTTAAAATACAATTTGGCCTACATTCCAGAAACGGTCATGAAATGTGATGACGATTATGTCAACAAACCGGAAAATTAAAAATGTTCGGGGAATACCATCTCTTAAAATATATTTCACAGGCAGAATGACCAGGTAGAAAGGACATTAGTAAAAAGGAGTTTTTTTATTTGTATGAAATTTGGTCAATTCAATCTTACCTGTATTTGGTAGCATTTTATAATCTTCAAGTTTTAAAAACCTGCTTCGGCGTCTTATATACGTTATAAATATACAGAATGACGTCATTGGCCTCGTGCTGCGCAAGAATGGTAAATCAAAACAAGTGACCGACTTTATTGCATGACCGAGCAGATGTCACGACACGATATTCAATTTCAACTTGTGAAATTGTTCTTGTTCCTTGTGGTACAAAATGTAAGTGGTTTCTCAATTATATTGGTCAAGATAAGGAAATTTACAATACAAATTTAACTATACATCAGTGTCACTGGATTGGAAAAATGAAGCTTGAAGGCCTAATTTCTGTTTGCCCTATTCCCCCTGATAATTATAATTATGTAGGATATTAAAAATAATAGAAAAATAAGAGATATTTGATTGCTTATAGATATTAAATGGAGAAATT
The DNA here is from genome assembly GCA_002080005.1 of Gigantidas platifrons. Lineage (NCBI taxonomy): Eukaryota > Metazoa > Mollusca > Bivalvia > Mytilida > Modiolidae > Gigantidas > Gigantidas platifrons. The sequence continues at coordinate 36,490 of MJUT01002723.1, forward strand.
TTAAATATGTGGCATGCTAAAGTGTATGTTTTGAAAATGGGCAAAGTTAAACATTTCAGTCCTTGGAATAACAATGTAGTGAAGCAGGTAAAGATGAATGAATCCAGAGTCTGTAGAAATCACTAGAAAACTGAAAAGCAATTCAATTTCAATCAATTATATTTATTTAAATGTTACATGAGCTATAGTATGAAAATACATATCTATGTATTGTGCTGGAAATTTATTTCTTTTTACAATGGCCCATTCATATGATAGCATGGCCCATTGAAATTCAGAATGGCCCATTAAAAATTTGTTGAAGGGGCCATGGGCCCATTCTGAAAAAAACCTTCAGGATCACTGGATCATGATGATGAGGTCTGCTTTTTACTAGACCAACATGCTTAGTTAGATTTTTATAGTTCTAGCTCACTGGAATAATAGTCCACAGATAGACATGGCGCTCCACTTGGACACATTATCCTGATTTCGAGCCAACCGGTCTTTGCCCTTTCTCCATAATCCTACGTGCTTAGCGGAGAAGCAATCAATACCAATTTTCTGGTCTTTGGTTTGACCTGATCAGGGTTAAAACCCATGATATACCACAATCGAAGCGAGCATACTAACCCTTACACCACTGCTGCAGCATACTAACCCTTACACCACTGCTGCAGCATACTAACCCTTACACCACTGCTGCAGCATACTAACCCTTACACCACTGCTGCAGCATACTAACCCTTACACCACTGCTGCAGTTGTTTGAAAATATATAGACAAATATCAAATCTAAAAATGAAAAAAAAACATTTATTAATTTTAGGTGATGGTAAGAAATTAGCATCAGTTGGTTTAGATGATAACCATCTTATTGTTGTCTGGGACTGGAAAAAAGGAGAAAAACTAGCATCCACCAGGTAAACTTATTGTTTGGAAAGTTTGGTCTTATTTATTATTACAGGATTTCTTGGTGGAATATAAATAATTAAAAACTATAACGCTGTTTGGAGCTTTCGATGGCGCTACCCATCTTTATCAGCATGTTTTTTTTACTAGTGACCAAAAAACATACATTTATAAATAACAATAGATAACGTAACAATGCAATTTTCATTGTGTAACATCAACTTGTCGCGGTTTATCAATCCTATGGAAGACACATAAAAACGATTTTGTGAGTACATGTACAGTGGAACTTGTGCGATCTGACACCTGAGTATTCCGACATCCAGGGTATAAATTGTCATGTCTCGTGATATATGAATCAGAAGCAGGAAATATACTCTGTCTACCACCTAAATAACATATGATGTTATAGGGTTAGGGCTATGAGTATTTGACACAATATTTCAGTTATGACCATCAGTCTTATAATACATAGTAGGATCATGTTTGATTTGTTTTGCTTTTTAATAATCAAACATTCTAATAAAACTATAAAATATTTATTTTTAATTTTTAGAGGGCATAAAGATAAAATATTTGTCATTAAGTGGAATCCCTTTGAACACAATAAACTAGTGACAGTTGGAGTTAAACATATCAAGTTCTGGACTCAAACAGGTATTTATAAGACTACTTTACATGTGCAATGTAAGCCTGAATCTGTGAGTGAAAATGTAACTAATATGTAGTGTTTATTGATCAGATGCTACTATAATTGATAATCTGTAAAATAAGTATTATAAAAATGGCTGCTTCTCCACTAAGCATGCATCATTAAGTAGTACGCCAGAACACTACTGACGTGACTAATTCCTATTGAAAAAACACAAATCCTGAGTTTTAACAGCATAACAGATATTTACTATCAGAAATGTTATTGGAGGAATTATTAAGGAAATATACATTTAACTTAGAAAATTATTATAATATGTTACTTGTTTTACTTGTCCCAGGACAATCTATCCAGTAAAATTTACTTGGCCGACAGGTTCTGTGTATGAGTTGAACAAGTCGGACATGTCATATCTACACCCCTGGCCATGATTTGTTGAAAACCAATCTGCTGACTTGATAGTTACAATAAAAGTATGCCTTTGGTAAGTAAACATTTGGTATTTTTTTGCCTGTTACTTTTTATTTATATATTATTTAGGTGTCATTTTATTTTTAGGTGGAGGATTTACGTCTACAAGAGGTACTTTTGGTAATGTGGCAAAGTTGTGTGATATGCTGTGTATTTCCTATGGGAAATCAGCTGACATTTGTTACTCAGGTGGTAGTGATGGCAATGTGTTTGTTTGGAACAACAATACATTACAGAAAACAGTTAAAGCTCACGAAGGACCTTTGTTTGCCATGCATTCTTTGGATAAGGTTTGTATTTCTTAATACTATAGTGGTGAAATATATTTATGCAAGAAAAATGAATCTTTTAATCACCATCTTTGCCCTTTCATTACTCCTTTGTTTATCAATTGAAAAAGTAGTATGAATGTCAATTTTGTCACAAAAGTTCTATTTCTTCTCAAATGCTGCAATAGCTGTTTACCCACAATGCAATTGTATTTCAGATTTGGTTTTGATGTATTATAAACTGTATATTGTTTTATTACTATTTATTTTTGTTTACTATTAGAATAGTAATGTTGATTTATACTACATACTTTAATATTTGAATAATCTCTAAAATTATTTATTTTTGTAGGGTTTTGTAACTGGGGGTAAAGATGGTATTGTAGGTTTATGGAATGACCAGTTTGAACAATGTTTAAAGACTTACTCAGTGAAGAAAGATGCAGTATCTCCTGAATCTAGAGGTGTGTTACTGGCAGATTCTCCTACAGTCAGAGCTATAGTTCTAGGCCATGGGAAAATACTGGTGGGAACAAAGAATGGAGAAATCATTGAAATAGATAAAGCTGGACCATTATCTATATTAACACAGGTATATATGTGTATCTATGTTCACAACATCATAATTATACCCCCACTCGTAGAGAGGGGGCTATATTGCTATCACCTTGTCCGTCCGTCCGTTCACACTTTCGTAACAGATATCTCAGCTTCTACTGGATGAAAGGATTTGATATATGGCTTTGGCATGGTGACTTGTACCGTGTCTCCCCTTTCCAGGTTTACCGCACATCTACTTCCTGTTTACTGTGCGACTTACAAATGAACGAGTGGGGGGTATTCTTAGCACGACGTAGCGTGCAACATCTTGTTAAGTTATTCTTGAAGGAAGAATGGGATGTCCAACTCACAACAGTTCATGCAGAAAAAAATTGAAATATCAACCTATTGGAATATATTGTTTTATCTTTGTTGAAAACACAGAAATGTGTAAAAGTATAATAGTTTTTTCTGTTATAACAAAGCATATGGTTATGTTTTTGTGTTTTAAGAAAGACAGAAGATATATCAAGATGTGATAAAAAAAAATCATAAATCAATATAGAGAGACAAAAAATGGAAAAAATGGTAGCGACAAGGACAAACAATAATCAAAACGAACAAACACCGACAATTAAAGATGAATAGCTGGACCCCATCACAAACTGGGAGTGAACTAATATTTACAATTTAAAAAAAAAAATTGTTGCAGTAAGAATATTCTTAATGAGGACTACATGCATGTTTGATATCATTTTTTTCTCTCTTAAATTAACGTAGAATAAATTTTGTTTAATATTTTGAATTGGAAAAACACAGTTAAAAATTATAAAAATGGTTGTAATAAAATTTAAAATGGAAGAATAATATTGCACTTGTCAACTCAACTGTCCTGATATCTATGGATCGTACAAGGGAATTTTTGTCATGACCTGTATAAATGCCACTTTAGACCCAACTAATTACAAAATTAGCATAAGAAAAGTTGTCACATCGTATGTTCTGATTTGTTTTAGTCTAGAGCCTGCAATTTTAACTTTCAACTCTCTGTGGTTGATATTTATGATAAAATAAGGGTTGATAGATAAAGAAGGACGAGGAGGGGGGAAATGACGTGGTTATGCCTTTATATAATTATTATTACTTAATATACAGGGACATATGGAAGGTGAATTATGGGGTTTAGCTGTTCACCCAACACAAGATGTATGTGCGTCTGTTAGTGACGATAAAACTCTAAGATTATGGAGTACATCAGACGATCATAAAATGTTAAATGTAAAGAGATTGAAACAAGCAGGACGATGTGTCACTTTCTCTCCCGATGGTAAACATGTGGCTGTTGGCTTAAAAGATGGTAAGTCACAACACAGGGAATGTCATTTGTGAAGACGCAGGTAAAAGGTAAAAATGTCAAAACGATAAATACATAAACAAAAAAGGAAGAATTGCCTGCAGTTTCAACCTGAAAGACATTTGTTAACGGAAAGAGAAAAACAGTGCACGTCCTATTAAATGACCTTGTACATATATGTAACGATGGTAGTAAGTATGGGTAAACAAAATAAACATATAATTAATAGTTCACTGACTATATGATCTTGAACTTGCTTAAAAGGAATGATGCATTGTAAAGAGTGTTCAGGATTAAGTTTAGGAAAACCCTGCATACAAACAGAACCAAATTGAAAAATATATACCAAAGATGAAAGGAATTAATAATCATTGATGATATAATTGTTTGACATTCATACTGTGTAGTGGTCCCATTGATCTGATATATGTTTTAATGTAGTATTTGTATGATTGGTATATAACATGGACCATAGTCCTACACATTTATTTATAAGTTATGCATCTATGAATGTGTCTTAAAGGGACTACATCAAAGATAAATATCTTTTCTTCTCAGTTGTAAACCTGTATTATAAATGTCAAGAACACATAAAGGCAATATTTATGTCATATGACATTATCGGAGGAAATGGTTTAAAAAATATGTTATTTTATTTATTTTATTACAAAACTTGGATAAATGATGATATGAATAAATAGATTAAATGTTATGGAGAATATTTTAATATATTAAATGTTATGGAGAATATTTTAATAGATTAAATGTTATGGAGAATATTTTAAGAGATTAAATGTTATGGAAAATATTATAACAGTAAACACTATTAGTTTCTTTCCATAGTGAGAAAGTAATCTACAAAAATGATTGTGTTATATTTTCAGGAAGTTTTGTGGTTATGAAGACAGATACTATGGAGGAC
>MJUT01002723.1:54217-68187 GCA_002080005.1 Gigantidas platifrons
CAATACCAACAAAATTAACAAACACCTCTAAAGAAAGTTTGAACAGTGATGGCCAACAATTCCACCAATACCAACAAAATTAACAACCACCTCTAAAGAAAGTTTAAACATTGATGGCCAACAATTCCACCAATACCAACAAAATTAACAACCACCTCTAAAGAAAGTTTAAACAGTGATGGCCAACAATTCCTTCAACACCAACAAAACGAAAAAATCACCTGAGCCTTAAATCATTGAACACAAAAAAAGACCATGAAATCCAGGTCCTTGGTTGTTTATGCAGGGCTGTTGCCTTTCCAAAATATTTCAGTTACAGTATTTACAAGATTTGGATTCAGCATTTTCTCTAACACAGAACAGTCCATACTTTTTAGATTTCTTTTTAATAATTCTTTCAAAATGAGAAATGGTTTCAAATTATGACTCTTACTTGCTCACTTATTGAATAAACAAGTGATAGGAATAAAAACATTTAAATAAGCAGTGAAAGGGTTATTATAATAGATAAATTTGTAAACATTTTTTGTTATACTATCATGTTGATATTCCTTTACAGACTAATCAGAGAATATGATCAATATAAATTCCAGTATTTGCTATTAATTGAAACAATTTATGTCTTTAGGGAAAATTTGCCAAACACAAGAAATATGTTGGACATAGTGCACATGTGACTAATGTTCGATGGACATCAAGTGACAGGAAGTTAATATCTACAGGAGGGGCAGACACAGCCTTGCTGGTGTGGAACTGTTCTTCTCCAGAAGACAAACATTTTGTACATGGAGAAAGTGATGACTCAGATACTGACTCTGAAGAAGAAGGAGGTATGATAATCTTGAAGTGATCTTGATTCATGTTATAATTAATCACATGAAAACTGATTGATTGATTTATTTGCTGCTTAACGTCCTGGAGCAAATATTTCATGCATATTCAAGATTATGTTTAAAATGAATACAGGTGTTTGAATTTACAAGATTTCAGATATTGGGAATAAATTCAAAAAGTTCAATTAAGTTGAATAGTTATTTCATTTTCAGAGTGAGTGATTGTTGTTTAGCAATTGTTCAGCAATTTTTCAGCTATATCATGGCGAGAATAAGTTAATTTTTAATGAGATAATGATGAGGTCCACTTCTAGACTTGTTCTAGACCAACGCTCTTAGTTGAATTTTAATAGTGCTAGCTCACTGAAACAACAGTCTGCAGGTAGGTATGTCGCTCCACTCGGACACATTATTCTGATTTATCGTCTTTGGTTTTACCCGACCGGAGCTCAAATCCACGATCTACCGCATTCGAGATGAGCACACTAACCATTACACCATCGATGCGGTTATATTTCATTTTTAGTCGGAAATATAAACATATCAGTGTGGCTCGTGTGACAGCTTTTAATTTGAACTTGTATATTGTGATGTATATCATAATATTCATTAATAAAGCCAATATTAGCAATAAAAATATTATTTTTCAATTAGTATCATCACACCTACATACAGACATGCCCAATGGCCTGACCATATTAACTACCAATTAACTAATAATCTATATGTCTCATTGTAGTATTTGAACTGCAAGTCTATGTGGACTGCAGCTCTTGTTAACATATTTGTTGTGTAATAGACACTGTATTTTTTCATTTGTCCCAAAGGTGATTATTATCTTGAATTCAAGTGTGACTACAGTAATTGAAGATGGAAGTAATATATATGGTAGATTGTAGAATTACATCTTAGTTAAAACTGAAATAATAAAACTAATACTTTATGTTGTTAAACAGGATATGACAGTGATGTAGAAAGAGAAAAGAACATGGATTATGGTACAAAGATATATGCCAACCCAATACGAGAGAAAGAAGGGGTCAAACCACATCTACAGGAAACTGTTCAAGTAGCAAAGTAAGTATATATTTATTAGATCATTATAAATGTTTATTTTTAAATCAAATGCTGTTTGCTATCAGGGGAGATCATAGATCATAGACAAGGGAATTTAATATGCACTCGATAGATATTAAAGGTGGTGACTTTCACATGCAGTGCAAGAAATTAAGACTAAAGTTTTGTGTAGTAATGCAGTATCTGTAGTAAAGACACTTACTGTAAATTCGGAAATTATTGCATTCATTTATTATTGCGATCTTTGAAAATTTTCACAGATTCCGATTTTTATTATTGCGGAGCATGAAGTCCTCCAGTACAAATGTATACTTATGATTCCGAAATGCAAGGTTTAATTATTGCGATTTCACATCAGTCGCATTTTTCGCAATAATTTCTGAATTTACAGTACCCATTGCCAGAGGTTACACCAGTATATGTGTTATAACTGTCCAGACTTCCTCTCCCATTACGACAGTAACAATATACCGTATTTTACGGACGATAGGTCGATATTTGTTTCCCTCAACACGCTGGCTTCGACCTATCGACCTATACAAGGATGAAGTTGAAAAATCTAGAATCCCTAAAAAAAAATCTCGATAAAAATGACGATTTTGTTGACAGTATACCTTTATTTTGCTGTAGGTTTTTTCCTGAATAAGAAGACTGAAATTATCGATGTTCTTGGTGTTATTTTTTTTTAATTAAAGCAATAAAAGTATACTAACAGGGGGTGCAATTCCGGGAATAAAATGTTCAACATCCGAAAAAAATCAATATTCAATGATTGAAGAATGAAGTGTTAACGAAAATCAGTTCAATATTGTATTGTATAATAAAAAATTATATACTATAATAAATGTATGTTGTTGAAAAAAAAATCACATGGTGGATCGTTTATAAAATTATTATCACAAAATATCTAAATATAGCTATGTAGCTTTCAATCAAACACGAGGGGTACCGAACACGAGCATGCACATGAGGTTGTAGTAAAACATGGCGGTTGCAATATTATATCTCACAATACACGTAGTGAACAAGCTTTTTATACTAAATGTACTGGAAAATAATTATCGATTTCGTTAAACTAGAATGTTCTACACTTGAATTGGTCATCAATCAGGAACAAATAAAATATTCACCATGAGATAATCAACACAGGTGAACCTCTGTCGGCACTTTTCCTGATCAGCTGATTGAAAATTTACTGGACCGAGACAATCACATAATTTGTGTACTAATAATTGAACACAGTTTAAAGGTGTGTCAATAAAACTGCACAAGGTGATACATTGTTTTGACAGTTTAATTATTTTATTGTATGAACATCCGTTTACCATCTATTGTGACACCCACAGATGGCCTGATTTGAATTTCGTCGATGTCTGGCTTTACAAGCCGTACTCGTCATAAAAAAAACCACACAAACACAAGTTTAAAAACAAAATTTTATTTAATTTAACTTTCATAATTATTTCTTTTATGACACATAAGAATAGTATTCTTGAATTAATACTTACATATACTTACCGAAGAACATCGTTATAGGACAAATGTTTACCGATGAAAAAAAAAAAAAAACCGTTCGATGTGACGATATTTACCCAAGTTGTCATCGGCATCCTCGACCTATGGAATGCTTCGACCTATCTTAGTATTCCCCAAAAAATTTAGCCGAAAAGCAGCAATTCGACCTATCATCCCCATCGACCTATAGTCCGTAAAATACGGTAGTTGCTGAAAATGATGATAAAAACCAATGACTGCATAATGGTTTAACATTCATCATTAAGGAGATATTTCAGGGACTGGTCAGGCTGGGTTGTCAAAGCAATGTGTCGTGGTGGGAGTAACATTTCTACTACAGTCTTGTACTTCAGTGAACTTGCATTATAACATCAACAGACATTAAACAATTTGGATCACTTATTATTTCATTTAAAATCACTCTATTTATTGGTTCAAAATTAATTATCCCTATTTTTCACACAAATTTTACACAAACGTGAAAAAAAAACTGTGTTTTAATTGATATCTATTAATGGATTTGATTGATTTTTCTTGTTTAATGCCACTTTCAGCAATATTTCAGCTATATCATGGCGACTAAAATTAATATCGATGTTAACTGGATCACTATAATATTTCATTGTGAAGACATTTTAATAAATATACTATGTCATTTTGGGAGAGAATTTTATTTCATTTTGTGAATTGCAATTGTTGTAGACCAAGTGTAAGCAGAAATGTTCCAGAACCACCCAAAGTAAAGAGAGCAGAACCTCAGTCATCTGGGTCAAAGAGAAAGAAAATGACACAAGTTACAGTAAGTTTACATATCATTCCAAAACTAATCTAGTTTTTGTAATTTCAGTATGCAAATTACTTTCAAGGTTTTATATAGTACTTTTAATATAGATAACAATTCAGTATTATTTTAAGTAGTCTGAAGTGAAAAACATATCAATCAAAATTGTTGGCTGAAATATATTGACAATAATTTCACACAAATTTTTGAATACATTTGATATAATAGATTTATTATTGGTGGGGGTTATTCTATAATTTTTACTTATATTTTTTACAGGATCTGAAATTAGATTATGTACATGGTTACCGTGGTTTTGATTCCCGTAATAATCTATATTATGTCAACGATGGTACAGATATTGTCTTCCATGCTGCTGGGGCAGGCATTATACAGAACTTGTCAACAGGTAAAATTATTTTCACTTTCTTACTATGTGTATTTATTAATAGGTCTTAGTAGTTTTTTAATTATAATATAAATACTGTTGAATTCTAAAAATCGAAAAATAAATCGTGAGTGACTGAACAATATAGAAATTCATGAATGAGTGAATCATCATCATTATTCAGTTACGGATGATTTATTTGTTATGTTTATTTTTCTCACTTGGAAATGTAGGTAAATATATGTAATAATTAACTTCATATGACTTCACTCTCAATATAGTTTAGGCTTGAAAATAACTACATGTACCTTCAAATCATAATTCATGCAGTTGAAAGAAGCATTATTTAAGGAATATTGGATTAAGATTATTTGTTATTAACATAAGAACAATGTATTTATTTCAGGGCAGCAAAGTTTTTATCTCAAGCATACAGATGACATCATATGTTTAACAGTAAACCAGTATCCTAAACTACGCAATATAATAGCTACTGGTCAAATAGGTGATCCCTCATCGATACACATCTGGGATGCTGTTACCAAGGAAACCAAATCTATTCTGAGAGGATGTCATAACCGAGGAGTTTGTGCCTTAGATTTCTCGTGTTCAGGAAAATTTTTAGTTTCTGTTGGTTTAGATAACAATATTAATGTCTGGAGGTGGCAAGAAGGTTAGTAAAATAATATACAGTGGAACCTGAGCAATCCGACACCTGAGTTTTCCGACATCCTGTGACATCCGACAAAACTTTATGGTCCCAAAGTAGTTCTGTTAACTAAAATAAAACCTGAGTATTCCGACATCCTGTACAATCCGACACGTTTCTCTGGTCCCTTAGTGTGTCGGATTAGACAGGTTCCACTGTATATATATATATATATAAATTGTGACTTTCTTGGCTGCGATCCTTTAATAATTGAATTTCCGTCCTTCACCTATAAAAATGGCTGGCTTGACATTGATGAAGTATTGTTGAATGTAGTGTTAAACACAGTGCTAATCCAAATCTTGTTTGTTTAAAAAAAAAATCTTCCTTAAATATTTCTGTCTCATTCATTTGATATTTTAAAAGCATCAAAGGGAATTTTTTTTATTTTCTTTCCTTTTATTAATCCTCGTTTGTTACAAAGTTATAATAAAGAATAAATATTATAATTTTTTTCTTCTTTTCACACTTGATTTTGATCTTAATATGTAATGTAAAAAAAATTATCAATTGTGCCAAACAAGTGTACTGACATAATTTTACTGCAATAAAATAACCACAGTTAATTTTCCTTTTCATTTGAATGAAAAATATATGAATTTGTATCTACTAGAATAAAACACCATGTTTTGTATGATAATCATGAACTTTTAATCATAGATAGAAAAATTCAGACGAAAGTTGACCACTTCTCAGATAAAAAAAATGGTGCCATCTGCAAATGGACATTATCTATTGAATACTTTATCATGCACAGTGCAATAGAAAATAATGACTAACAGGACTTAAGTTGTGAGCTTTTGTCATCACTTTGCGTCCGTCGTCGGCGGCGTTGTCCGCGTCTGTAAGCTTTTCATATGTTCATTGGGAGGTCCTCTACCAGATCTGTTATTTTGGTGCAGATCGGAAATCTAACATGGCTGCCAGGGCCAATAATGTGTTCTGATTGGTTGAAACTTTGAAAATCTTCTTGTCAGAAAATACTCAGCCGATGGAATTGTAACATTATAGAAATGATGACTTGGTGGTCCTCTACCAAGTTTGTTAATTTTGTGCCGATCGCATATCCAAGATGGCCGCCATGACTCGACTTAGTTTAACATTGGACCCTATGGAAAAAATGTTTAAAAGTCTTCTCCTCTGAAACCAGTAAGTCAATTTAAAGTAAACATGGCATGAATGGTCCTTAGGTGGTTAACATGTAAAATTTTGTCCTGTGACCCCGACCTCCATCCAAGATGGCCACCGTCAGTAGACATAGTTTTAACATAGGACCCTATGGGAAAAATTAAAAAAAAAATTTCCTCTGAAACCATGAAGCCAATTTAAAGCAAACATGGCATGATGGTCCTTAAATGGTCAACTTTCAAAATTATATCCAGTGACTCAGACCTTCATACAAGATGGCCGCCATCAGCGGACATAGTTTTAACATAGGACCCTATGGGAAATATGTTTAAAAATCTTCTTCTCTGAAACCAGTAAGCCAATTTAAAGCAAACATGGCATGAATGGTTTTTAAATGGTCAACTTTCAAAATTATATCCAGTGACCCAGACCTTCATCCAAGATGGCCACCATCAGTGGACATAGTTTTAACATAGGACCCTATGGGAAATATGTTTAAAAATGTTCTCCTCTGAAACCAGTAAGCCAATTTAAAGCTTAATATGGCATGGATGGTCCTTAAGTGGTCAATTTTCAAAATTGTGTTCGGTGACCCTGACCTCCATCCAAGATTGCCGCCTTCAGCGGACATAGTTTTAACATAGGACCCTATTGGAAAAAATGTTTTAAAATCTTCTCCTCTGAAACCAGTAAGCCAATATAGCAAACATGTCATCGATTGTCCTTAGGTGGTCAACTTCCAAAATTGTGTTCAGTGACCCCAATCTCGGTCCAAAATGGCCACCGTCAGCAGACATACTTTTAACATAGGACTCTATGGTAAAATTGTTTAAAAGTCTTCTCCTCTGAAACCAGTCAGCCAATTTAAAGCAAGCATGGCATGGATGGTACTTGGGTAGTATACTTTCAAAATTAAGTCCGGTGACCACGACCTCCATCCAAGCTGGTTGCCATGAGCAGACATAGTTTTAACATAGACCCCTATGGGATTTGAATAGTAACTTGGATGTATTCGGCATGCAGACATTCTTAAGAGGGCTTATTTATGTCAGGTGAGCAATACAGGCTCATCTGAGCCTCTAGTTTTTTTTTATTATTATGGGAATCCTGACTTAAGATATGATATGTTTGAATCAACTGTGTGTACTAGGTTTTCAGATCATTCAATAATAAATTAATGATGTTCCAGTGAAGGACAGACTTATCATATTTAAAACATTATCTTCCTTAGGTTCTAAAGTTGCCAGTGTCCTAGGCCACACACACAGAATATTTAGTGCTGAATTCCGTCCAGATTCTGACAGCCAGTTTGTATCTGTTGGTGTAAAGCATGTTAAATTCTGGACTGTAACAGGAAGTGAACTGACAGGAAAACGTGGAATCTTAACTAGTGCTGGTACAGGAGTTGAGGCCAAAAAAATGCAGACAATGTTATGTGTTGCCTTTGGTGCAGTAAGTATTTAAAGACCTTTGGTGCAGTAAGTATTTAAAGACCTTTGGTGCAGTAAGTATTTATAGACTACACTCCTGAATACATAGACATGGTCTAAATTAACACAAGTAAGCAAAATAAATAGGCATAATGTGATCTTTTATCTTTATTGTACAGTAGCATCGTCTAGAGGGACCAATCCATTTGTCTTTAAAAAGTTTTTTTGAGACAAATGATCTTCTATAATTAATATCACATGGCTAATATCGTTTGTGTAATACCTCACGCTAAAGAGGCTAGCTGTTATGTAACATCAGTGAGTAAGTGATGATGCTTTGTACTAAACCAACATGCTTAGTTGGATTTATATAGTGCTAGATCACTGAAATAACAGTCTGTGGATTGACATGTCGACCCACTCTGACACATTATCCTCTTTCTCCTTTATGTTGCATGCTTAGCAGAGAATCAACAAATACCAATTTTATTGTCTTGGGTTAAACCCTATCAGGGCTCAAGGCGAGCACACTAACCATTACATCACTAATGTGGTTTTGTGTAACATCAGGTTTCATATTAAATATATTGTTAATTGTTAATTTATTATTGGACAATGTTGCATGCATTTTGCATTTAGAAAATAGTTTTTGTTATAATACACATTTTTTATTTGTTTTGCAGAACAGTTTGACATACACTGGTGCAATGAGTGGTGATGTCTATGTATGGCAGGAGACAACATTAGTTAGGATTGTACCAAAGGCCCACACTGGTCCTGTTTTTACTATGTTTACCACACTAAGGGATGGTTTCATTGTAACTGGTGGTAAAGATCCCCCGTAAGTAACTGTATTGTGTCTTATTTTTAATGAAAGATAATGGCACTTTTTAAAATTTTTAAATAAAAGACTGAAGTCAATAGCAAAAGGTCATTGACCTTGAACCTTCATAATTTTGAACCTCTGTTCTTCGGCACTTCAACATATAAATGAATAACATTTTGGAGGATGGTTTTCTGAATTCTAGAATAAACCCTCAAACCTAAAAGAAATTATGAACATTAACAAAATATGATGTACAATTTTTTTTATTTTACCGTGTATCTTAAATTCCACAAAAAGGAATTGATATCCTAAATCAGGAATATATATTCATGAAGAATGTGTATACAGAAAATTTCAAATGGGGTTGACTGATATCAGCATCAATAAAACTGACCGTTCAACAGAATGTTAGTAATTATACCCCCACTCTTAGAGAGGGGGCTATATTGCAATCACCTTGTTATACCCCCACTCTTAGAGAGGGGGCTATATTGCAATCACCTTGTCCGTCCGTCTGTCCGTTCACACTTTCGTAACAGATATCCCAGCTTCTACTGGAAGAAATGATTTGATATTTGATATGTGGCTTTTGCATGGTGAATTGTACCATGTCTCCCCTTTCCAGGTTTACCGCACGACTTTAAATTGTTCATGTTTGCCGTAATGAAAACTTTCGTAACAGATATCTCAGCTTCTACTGGAAGAAATGATTTGATATTTGATATGTGGCTTTGGCATGGTGACTTGTACCGCGTCTCCCCTTTCCAGGTTTACCACACATCTACTTCCTGTTTACCGTGTGACTTAGAATTTTTCATGTTTGCCGTAATGAAAATTGTCGTAACAGATATCTCAGTTTCTACTGGAAGAAATGATTTTATATTTGATATATGGCTTTTGCATGGTGAATTGTACCGTGTATCCCTTTTCCAGGTTTACCGCACATCTACTTCCTGTTTACAGTGCGACTTAGAATTTTTCATGTTTGCAGTAATAAAAACTTTTGTAACAGATATCTCAGCTTCTACTGGAAGAAATGATTTTATATTTCATAGATGGCTTTTGCATGGTGAATTGTACCATGTCTCCCCTTTCCAGGTTTACCGCACATCTACTTTCTGTTTACCGCACAACTTAGAATTTTTCATGTTTGCCGTAATGAAAACTTTCGTAACAGTTATCTCAGCTTTTACTGGAAGAAATGGTTTTATATTTGATATATGGCTTTGGCATGGTGACTTGTACCATGTCTCCCCTTTCCAGGTTTACCGCACATCTACTTCCTGTTTACCGTGCAACTTACAAATGAACGAGTGGTGGTATTCTTTGCACGACGTAGCGTGCAACATCTTGTTTTTTTTTTAAATTGCCAGCCCATACAATTTGTTTTTGTAAGAAAATGCCTAAGATATGGTCTAGTCGAAGGGTTTGCAATCAAAGCATCATAGAGGACAGTATTTTAAAGTTTGTTTTCCTGTATATATTTCAGTCCATACAGTGCTGTTACAAAGCATCATAGAGGACAGTATTTTAAAGTTTGTTTTCCTGTATATATTTCAGTCCATACCGTGCTGTTACAAAGAAAACTGTATATTGTACATTAAACTTTAGTGCATTAAAATAGGATGTAACATAAAGTCATTCATTCTTTACCAGATCAAAAGACAATGGTCCTGTTAAACTCTGGGACCAAGAAATGAAAAGAAGACGAGCCTTTCCATTACATGAAGCTGGAACTAAAACAGATGTTGTCAAGTCTGTCTGTAGAACAAAGGTAAAATTAGGTTGTTGTAGTATCACTGATATGAGATCTTGTAGTATCACTGATATGAGATCTTGTAGTATCACTGATATGAGATCTTGTAGTATCACTTATATGAGATCTTGTAGTATCACTGATATGAGATCTTGTAGTATCACTGATATGAGATCTTGTAGTATCACTGATATGAGATCTTGGAGAACACAAAGTTTAACACAGCATAAAAGTACTAAAATCTTACACAGAACAATCAATGATAACAGATTTACACTCTCTAAGCATAAAATGTGATTCATGTAATGTAAAGTTTAAAATGTGATTCATGTAATGTAAAGTTTAAAATGTGATTCATGTAATGTAAAGTTGATATAAATTCAAATTATCATGATATCTACATCAATTTGAAATATATATTTTATATGTAGTTGAAACCTGTTATCTCAAACTCAGAAAAATTGTATCCATGGATACCTCAAAATAAACATTTAATCCTTATACTAGTAGTGCCTTTCATCTAAATGTATTGCAGATAACTCAAATAATTTATTTATATGAACCTTACATGTATTTATCATATATGTTGATTTTATGCTTGATAAATATTTCAGGGTAAACTATTGGTTGGAACAAAGATGAATTCCATAATAGAAATAGGAGAAAAAGATGGACATATACAAATATTGTTATCTGCTCACGCTGAGGGAGAGTTATGGGGTTTGGATAGTCATCCAACTGTGCCAAGGTTTATAACAGCTAGTTTTGATGGAACAGTCAGATTATGGGACCTTAGTAGTAGGGTATGTATACATCTTAAGAGAGATAATCAGGATATTTATACATCTGAAGGGAGATAATCATCGTTTTGTACTAAGATTCATTACAGCCATTTCTTTTAAAATAGAATGAAACTGTTCAGTGGTATTATGTTATTATCAACCAATTCTTACAAAGATTTTAAAGAGATAGTCAGTATATGAGAGTGTGAATTTAGGCATAATACATTACTAATTCTGGCAAATACAGTCTTCATTTGGAAATGACTAAAATAATATAGAAAGTAATATTCACAGATGATTTAAGAAATAATTCATGCCAGCCATACTTTATTGTTATTCACATATGGGTAGGCATTATATTCATGAATATTTAATCTCATGAATATAATGTCTACCCATATGTGAATAAGAATAAAGTATGGCCGGCATGAATTATTTCGATTCTAATAGGACAAATATGGCAATTTTAAAATTTGAGGTGGTAAAGGTGGCCGGCACTGCCTACATATAAATGCCTAAACATAAAGCATACAAAGAGTGAAATATGTGTGGATTTTTTCGTTGTAAAGATGTTTTATGTTTGTCTTACCCGTTTATATTACTGGTATTCCCATGATAACGTTTCGTCATTTCTAATTGATATTTAAACCGTTTATTTGTGTTGCCAGTGGTCACATTTTTTCTTTCACCGTTAACCGGAAGTTATGGGTGAAGTATAAGATAGAAATCGGAGTTAATTGGAATAGCCACAACAAAGCCGTGTTTATAAGAGTTTAATTATGATAATAAGACTTGATGAGGATTTATTTAATTTTCACTTCATTTATTTCAACAATTCTTAGATAAATAATAATAGAAAATCGCTAACCATGAAATGAAGGTACATTTTTTTTTTCTTTAGCTCAGCGTGCATGTGTGGCCTATATTTGATTGGTATTCAAATATACCTTTATTTGTATACCGAATACGGGACGTCATATTAGAATCTACAATTAAAGACTATATATTGACGTTAAACGTGTATTGTTTTTGTTATAGAGAGATATATTTTATCATGCTTCAGTGTGTATATCACAAATATGATGAAACATTAATATACAATACGTGTCACAATGAAAACGTTACTTGTTTAAATATTGAGAAATCACATGACACTTCCATATGCTTTATTTGATAGTTGGATATATTTTTTATTGCACTAATACTGGTCTAAGAGAGTATGCTGAATAAAATTTCTTATTATATCATTATTTAACTTTTTATTATGTCAAAAGTAGTTTTAATACATCTTTTGAATTCTGTTTTATAGGCATTATTAGGCAGACTGGATGTTGGAGCAGCTAAATCAGCTTCCTTCAGTGCCGATGGTGAAATGGTTGCTGTTGGTTTGAAGAATGGAGAAGTGATTGTATTATCTGTTAATGGAATGAAGTTGTGGGGGAAGAGACGAGATAGATCTGGTGCCATAAGTGATGTCAAGTTAGTACATATGCCGTCTCCCTCTTATAACGCCCCTCTTATCAGGTCAGATTTCAGATGTACTGAGGTGGTAAAATACTTATTAATTTGTCCCCCTCAAGAGAGATCACCCCTCCTATAAGGACGAGGAGTGTAACTATAAGAGAGGGTTACTGTATTAAAGGGTTCAATACAAGGCATTTCTTTGAGTATGTGATTTAACTTCTGAATATTTTTGTAATCTTGAGCACAAACAAAAGCTAAAGGGTTTTTGAAAAATGTTGAAATATTTTTCTTTGTATGTCTGTTGGTAAAGTTAATAAAATTGAAATTTTATTGTCCCCCGACGCTTCGTCGAAGGGGACTATAGAAATGGGTGTCGTCCGTGTGTTTGGTTTCCAGATGATAACTTGTGAATGAAAAGTCAGATTGAAGCTAGGTGTGGCATGTAAGTGTATCTTATGAATATCTAGGTCAAATTAGATAATGACAATTTTTCAACAATTTTTACTAGAGTTGTGCCCCTTTTTATACCTCAAAATTGCTAGATATTTGGTTTCCAGATAACTTGGGAACAAATAGTCAGATTGAAACTAGGTTTGGTATGTAAGTGTATCTCATGAATAGCTAGGTCAAGTTCGATAGCGATCATTTTTCGACAAATCTTACCAGAGTTATATCCCTTTTTAGCTCACCTGACCCAAAGGGTCATGTGAGGTATTGCCATCACTTGGAGTCCATCGTCCGTCCGTTAACTTTTTCATATTTTAATCTACTCCTCTGAAACAACTAGGCCAAATGGAACCAAACTTGGCAGTAAACATCTATATAAGGTCCTCTATAAAGTTTCTTCATTTCGTCCCATTCCGCCAACAAATATGGCCACCAAGGGCAATTCTTGTTTCTGATTGGCTAATGTTAAAAAAAATCTTCTCCTGGAGCCAAACTTGGCAGGAAGCTTCTATGTAAGGTCCTCTATAAAATTTCTTCATTTTTTTCCATTCGGCCAACAAACATGGCCGCTGTTACTAAAAATAGAACATATGGTAAAATTGCAGGTTTTTGGGTAATAACTCAAAAACCGATAATAATATAAAAAATCTGACATGGGGTAAAAATTATCAGCACAGCAAGATCTACCTACCCTGCAATTTTGAAGTAAATCTGATTACCCATCTTGGAGTTATTGCCCTTTTTTCATCAAATTTTTAAAATTTTAATATTTTTCGTCCTTTATTTCAAAAACTATAAGAGATAGATGTTAAGTTTAAATTGCAAAAATGTGCA
>MJUT01002723.1:88511-98690 GCA_002080005.1 Gigantidas platifrons
TTGTGTGACGTAAACTATAGCGATTGTTATTTTTTTAAATAAATTAATCGTTTCATGTAAAGACGCTGTACGGATTCCTATTTTTTTTTTGTTATTTTTAAACTGGATACTTATTTTTTATTCTAATTAATAGGCTATTTCCGGTCATTCTCTCCGATTGTCCATTCTATGCTGAAACTTAAAAACCACTTCCGGTTGGTATTGTTAGTATATTGATTCATCTCCTTACACACATGTTGCTGTTTAGCTCGCATCTTGCGATGCTCGCTACTAGTAGAAATTGGAATTCCAATTTGTACAAGTAGGATTCTGGATCCTACTAGATTCCAATTTGTACTGTAACATATATATCAAACAGGTTGAGAAAATAACTCACTCATTACTTTTAATTTTAATCATGTGTCGATGATCAGGAACTCGCTTAATATTGTGTTTCTTTTATTCTATATGTCATTTAAGAAATAATCAATGGCAGCCATTGTGTTATATTCATTTAACCATGGGCTGGGACTTTATAATCGAATTTAATCCCGAGCGATAGCGAGGGGTTAAATTAACGATTATAAAGGCCCAGCCCATGGTTAAATGAATATAACACAATGGCTGCCATGGATTATTTCGATTCTAATAGGGCAAATACGGTAATGTACTTGCAAAACGCCGCCTATACACACAGCAATGTATTTGGCTGCTCCGTTACCCTCCCGAACACAAAGATACGATTTCTGTTATTTCTAGATACGATTTCTGTCATTTGAGATTACTAAATGTTGTCATTGATGAACATCAATTCAAAAGAAAGGGAAAATACTACAAATCCCACTTCGACAAGGAGGCGTACACGAAGCCAACAAACGTCAGGATCTCTATGTTCTAAACTGGAAGTCTTCATATGACGTCATGTTGTTTACGTGCCAAAATTGTCAACAACATTTCGCGGAATTTTAATTTTCTACGGTATATGTATAACGTACACCATTTCGCGGGAGGGTAAACGGAATAGCCGAATTGACAACATTACTGCGTTTGCGCTAAAAGTGTTGTTGTTGAGTATTATATGAACTGACGATAACACGGCGTCATATTAGAATCATATTTTACTTATTATTTAGTGCAATTAAAATAATGTGATACATTGTATATAATTTTGTTTTAATGAAGAATGACACATTTGATTCTGTGATAATATGTTACGACCTATATCACAATGACTTTAATATGTTTTTTGTTCTTTGATGAAAATGTTCATGTATGATTTATGCTAATTTTAATATATAGTAGTTGTTTATTTGCGATTATTATATAATTAGACGCAAACATTGGTACTCCGCTGATGTTTGCCCCCGTTGTAAAGGGGTAGTTTCTGAATAAAATATTATTATTATTATTATTAATAAATGTAAAAACAATTGTTTATCAATAAAAACAATCCCTGATTACCTTCACCTGATTAATTTCAATCAGTTAAACAATTAAACAGAGTTATTATTATTTACACTTTATAAATGACTATAACAATGAAAAATTATGTTTTTAAAATTTTTTAGTTTTTTGTATTAATTCCCCCACTCCTCCTTTTTTAATAGGAGTGAGTTTTGATCTTTAAGATATCCTAAATATCAACATCAATATAGAAAAATGTAATAAGATTCTATGATTATTTCATTATGGGGGGAGGCTTTTTGTAAGGGGGCTTTTGGCCTAGGGGAGGGCTTTTGTCCGGGGACTTATATCCGGGGGGCTTTTGTCTGCGGGGGGGATTTTGTCCTGTTCCCGTCCGAGACAACAACCCAAACGCCCCTAAATAGTATTGAATTAAATTGGTTGTATTTTCACATTGGTGTATGGTTACTGAAAGTATCATGAAATGGGTGTATTTATATTTATCCTACATTATTTCCTCGTACAAACATTGAAATGTAGAATGTGTCTGAGACAACCACCCCTTCATATTGCATTCATTGGTTGTATTTTATATATTAGTGTATTGGTTAATATTGGATGTTTTGATATTGGTTGTATTTTACACATTGATGTATTGGTTAATAAAGGTATCATGAAATGGGTGTTTTGATATTAATCCTGTATTATGTCCTCGTACAATCGTATTGAGACTCGTACAGCTGTATTGACCCTCGACGTTACCTCGGGTCAATACAGCTGTCCTCAACTCAATACGACTGTACTTGGACATAATACTGGATTAATATCAGAACACCCATTTAATAATACTATAATACAATACAGGGACGAAGGAACCGTGGGCACGTGTCCCCACACTTTTCAAAGTGGGGGAGGGACAAAACGATGTTTTCCCACCTTTTATTGTCAAAAATTCAGGAAATGTTCATGTTAGTAACTAGTAAGAGGTAAAAGCGTATGATTTGAAGCTGAATTACCAGTCCATTCAGTCTTGGTAAGTACAGTGAACTGTTCTGCATGGGAACCCCACCTTAAATCTGACATCTACAAAATAGAAATGGTTCAACGGACGGCTGCGACATATGTCACCAACAGACAACGTGATACATCTAGTGTTGGTGACATGCTATAACATCTTGAATGGCACAGCCTCGAAGATCGGCGTAGAGATGCACGCCTTGTCATGATGTATAAAATCTCCCATGACAAGGTTGCAGTCAGTAAAAGTGGCAGACT
The DNA here is from genome assembly GCA_002080005.1 of Gigantidas platifrons. NCBI lineage: Eukaryota > Metazoa > Mollusca > Bivalvia > Mytilida > Modiolidae > Gigantidas > Gigantidas platifrons. The sequence goes on from MJUT01002723.1 coordinate 91,170, forward strand.
TTCACCACCCCCGAGACACTCCAGAAACATGCACTCTCGATCATATCAGGTCCCACTATGTAGAACACAACAGAGAAAGGCTTTATGTTTTCCCTCGAACCACTGTAGACTGGAACCGCCTACCTCAGACAGCAGTGCTGAGTGACTCAGTCGCGTCATTCAGGGCTACCATTACCTCATCTCATCCTTAAATTCACTCCCTGTTTTGTACATATTTTTTAACTTATTTCTATTGTATTTTTTTTCTTCCTTTTTCGCATCGCAATTCAAGTATACGATACCGTACATTTCAAACAAAAGAACTGTCCTTTATTGGATCTGGGAGGCTTCTTTTTCCGCATGAGTACACAGGCGAAGGCTGAAGGCGTCGAGGCTTTTACCTGTGTACGAGTGCGGAAAAGGAAGCTTTCCATATTCTATAATCATGATAATGCTCAGTTCTTTTGTTTGAAATGTGCGGTATCTTATACATAATCTTCAAACTGTTGAAGTAGGTCATTATTCGGTAGAAGTAGTTCGTAGAAGTATAGCTTGTCACCCCCTTAAATTTCCGGTCCATTATCTTAGTAAGTACAGCTCACCCCATCCTTTCCAATTCATTACAAATATAACACAACCGGACACAATTTCACAGGACACTATTATGTCGTGCATAAACACGTACATTTCTGACTCGATTCTAACAATTATACGTTTTTACACGTGACGTGTTTACGTAGATGTAGATGAACAATGAGAAATATTAAACATTGTTTGCTGTGCAAGAAAAACAAATAAAAAGAAATATTTGCTATGATTGACACATTCCACAATCGATTCCGTTTTAAGAGGGGAATTATCAGGATTATAATTATTTTAAATTACAAGATCCAAAATGTGTTGTTTATTCAACACAAAAAATGAATGGAATAGTTGATGGAGGTGTAAGACAGGAAAATCTTTTCCCGTGAAAATTGAGAACTACTCTATCCTCTGTGTAAGAATTTTCTTTCTCACCCCTTGGATAAAGTAGTCCGTCAATTTAGGTGAAAAAGATTTTTCTATCTTACCCCGGATCCAGAGTAAGACAAGCTACACGCCGTTTTTCCCGCAAAATTGTTTTCCATATACATTGTCATTGTTGAATTAAATTGTCGATTTATAGTGTCTTGGTAGTATTTTAAATGTATTTCACAATAAAAAAAAATATAATGTATTTTATAAATATATTATAAATGTTACTACAACAGCGATAAATGTCTGTAAAAAAGTTGTTTGAAAGGGAGTTTTTTTATTTATTTACGTTAGATACCTAACAAGGGAGAGCACTCTATATTTTCTCAACGTAAAGAAATATTGATGCGATAGAAAGAGATGAGAAAAAGAGGCAAGCATCGTAAAATGTGGAAGATTTTGTTATTGTAGAATCTAGCACAAGTTTGTTAACTTTATTATTTTGAACCTCTTTAAAGTTGTAAAATGAAAATCGTGTTTTATTTTATTTCGTGGCATTTTGGTCCTGTGATACGGTTCGGAAATTAATGCGCCAAATTACACAAAAAGTAAACAAACATTGACACGGTAGAAAGGGGTGAGAAAAAGAGTCAAGCACCGTAAAAGGGTAAGATTTAAATCGTATCAAACTCGGACAAGCCTCGATTTAAATCTTACCCTCGGGTGTCACAGATTTTACTATCTTGCACCTCCCAGTGTTAAACCCTATATGTCTTACATCCCCTGTGTAATACAAGCTACACGCCCTGTTACCCGCCAAAAGTAATCGTCGCTTCAAGATTTTTCAGTGTTATTTATAACTCTGCTTGTGGTCCTTTATTAATATTGTTTGTATTTGATTAAAATAAAATATGCCTTACAAAATATAAAGCTTAATATATCTTTTAAAACTCTTAATGTTGTGTCATTTGTTTACAACTCGTTTGAGTATGATTTTTGTCAACAGTTGGCACTTATCGATTTCCTGTTCACTGAATCAATCAGCTGACCGAGTTATTGACGTCACAGTGAAATGACATACATTTCTAATAACAGTGTTTGTGTTGATTTGTTCGTTTAAAAACAAACGTTTTCTTTACTATTGTTATATTTATTGTGATATGAAAGTCGAATTTTAAACATTATTACAATTTGAAGTGTTCGTGATTTTGGTGTTTCTTTCATATTGCGTATTATTTCATTGATGTTTGTGATGCGGTCGTCTTCAAATATACACACTACACAGTACATGTAAATATATAAATACAAGTCAAATGTAGGTCATGGAAATGTCGGTGAGAATAAAATTCTATGGATTTACCTAGTCAACTTGTTCTATAAAAAGGTGACGTGCTTGTTCATTGCCAAATATATTCATTTCATGATATGTGACCGAATAACACATATCCTAGCAGAATTTCACCGCAAAGAACAAAAAGCAAATTTGGGGGGATGTCTGTGTAAGAAAAATAATCAAACACCGATGACAGGTCAAGATCGAGAAATCTCAGACACCCTCGGGTAAGATTTCTCGATCTTGACCTGTCACCGGTGTTATATTCTATTAGTCCGCTGCAAGCTTCTCCGCTAAGCATGCAGCACTAAGGAGTAAGAGTAAAGAGTGGGTTGACTCGGAATAATGTGTCCAAGTGCAGGAACATGTCTATCCATGGCCTGTTGCTTCAGTGAGCAAGCACCATAAAATCCAACTCAGCGTGTTGGTCTAGTACAAAGGGGGAGATCCTTGTATCGGTGGTGTAATGGTTAGCGTGCTTGCCTCGAGTGCAGTAAATAGTTTTTGATGACTATGAAATTGGTATTTGCTGCTCCCCGCTAAACATGGAGCATTAATGAGTAATTAAGAGTATAGACTGCTTGGTCGGAAACATGATAATTATTTATTGGAGCAACATGTTTACGCAAGGACTGTTGCTTCAGTTGACTAATTCAAATTCAACTAATCCACGATATAGCTGGAAAAAAAATCATTTAGCGTCAAACAAGGAAAGTTTGAAGATGACAAAGGGGTAAGCCGTAAATAGAAGAACAGATAAATGCAATGGCCAAAAAGAAGAAGGTCAAAAGGTCAAACAATAATATACAAAACATTACTAAAGATCGAGCAATACGAATCCCACAAAACCAGGGATGAATGCATGTGTTCCTAACAAGACTTTACCTTCCTATCACGCCACATAGTATAAGTCATTTCATTTAAGGCACAAATTTAGCGAGACTACGGATTAATGTATGTCCTTATAACACCTCTGTGTATAGAAATAAGACACACTAATTCTGCAATGGTGTTTCTCGTTTTTTAAAAGGATACTAGTAATCCGGTGATTTTGTAATACGAATTAAATATAGGGTTTGGTCTAAAACCCAGACGTAAATGAATCTCTCATTTTTGAGAATGCCACTCTCCTTCCACGGACAGCAACTGCATCCAATGACCAATAGCTTGTACAAAGCACCACATGTTTGAATTAAGCATCATAAGAAAGCCATTCATTTGTTTTCTGAAAGTAAATATATCTTTTTATTGATCTTAGCTTATGCACTGCTACTAGTTCTGTCATTTTGTGTTCGAAATGTAATGGGAATGTAAGATAATATAATTTATAATTCAATAAAAACTAAATTAGGATACAATTCAGCACCAATATAATGGAACAGTAAAGGACAGTACTGAACAAGCAAAAACTACGAGTTTTTATAAGACAAAAACTTAACTAAAAAATCAGATGATCCTTTAACAATATCAACATCTCCGGTTCCATTTCTGTTAGAATTTTCTACATGCATATTTCTAAATGTTGCCATACATCGAAAAATACATGCATGAAAAATAATTCTTAGTAGGAACGTTATACGGTTTAAAGACACGACTTTGGAATAAAATTCAACAAAAGTAGACATTCCCTAGCAAGAAGTACAAGATTACACAATCCAAAATTAAATTATTTTATCTATGACCGACTGAATTGAAACCATCTTGCTTGCCTCTTACGTCTCCATGAAACCATAATTACAGTAGTATATCATCTCTAACATAAAATTGAAAAGACATCACAGAGAAAGACACCACCTTGTTATTGTAATGATATGTGTTTTAAAGGCAACCTTTGTAAAGTCTGAAGATATCAAAGGGGTAATCAGAAGTCGTAAAACGAAGAATGACAGATAAAGAATCTTTCTTTTCTATGTATTAATATGAACACATTTTATTGCATAAACTTTTCATTTTTGTCTTTAATGAAGAAAAACAATTTATTAAAAACAAAGTCATATTCGATTTGAAATATCAATGAATTGATTTTCTAATTGCTTTCCTGAAATTCATGTTCAGATAAGTTACTTTCGTCAGGGCTTTTGAAGACCAGACTTGGATTTCTTTTCCTGTTCTTTGTCGATTGCTTTCCTTTGTTTAATTTTCATTTCAACCCGTTTCAGAGAATATGCAAATCTGCGGTTCCAGTGGTACCATATTACACCACGTACTAATCCATCAGCTGATATTGGTATTGGACCCCCTTCAACATACATCCCATTCAATACAGAATATCCACAGTCTTTGTACCACCAACCAGCGAGATCTTTCTGTGCACAGTGGGCAAACCATACATCGTTATCACGGTCAAATGTGCTGAACTGCATTCCATTTTGATATGTAAGCGAATCTCCACCAGTACCACCTTCGAAGTCGGATACCAATAAACGGTAAAAATCAGTTTCCGGTGCGACACGAAAATTCTTCCACTGAGAAAACGCTTGACGACCTTCCCAGTCCCACATGTCTATACGAAGGGAATAATTCGTTTCATATGTCAGTTGATGTATTACTTCATTTCCCAGCCAATACTCTCCGTTTACATTACCAAATCCACCGGCGTATTTATTCCACCCTCGAGTAAAGTTCGTACTGCCATCTTCACGGCGTTGTATCACAGTCCATCCACCACCAGATGTTTCAAGATCACAGTAAACATTTAAGATACGATTACCGGGAAGTTTGACAGCGTACACTCCACTTCCTTTTACTCCATTCATTGTAAGTTCGTAGCAATCTGAAAAGAAAATATTTTTCAGCTTATAACATTATTTAAATCATTATATTACTGGAATAGTAAATAAAAATAAGATAATTGCGGTAATGTCATACATAACTCTTAAACAAAACATTTGTAATGAATTAAACAAGTTGATAAGGCGTTTGAATTTCTAATACTTGATTGTTTGTTATTATTTAATAATTGTGATCTGCACAATACAAATCGTAAATCTGGGTACACTACAAACATCTAGAAAATACGATATAGAATTTAAAAAAAAGTAAAGAATTGAAACAACACGAGGGACAATGGGGTATGTATACAAAATAAAATATCGTAAATCAAAAGATCAAACTGTGACGTCATTATTTATGCTGTGTTCTCGTCTTTTTATAAAAAAAAGCTGTGGTTGTAATAGATGTGAATATCTGGATATAAAGCTACAACTGTATGGGCGAAAATCCATATTACCATAGAAAAAGATAAATACGAATAGGATCGGAAAATTGTTGCCTTACACGGGTCAACAACAACAACCCTTAAAAAACTGTTCATAGGAACCACTGAAAGTTAATTATCTTCTACGTACAAGGAGCGTGAAAATCTTATACACACGAGATATTTATTTGCTCCTCATCCTAAAGGTGAGCTGTGTATTTGATTCGCCTGGCTAACTAGCGGACGTCCCTACAGCGAGTAGACTATGTCCTATTCTGGTACACCGTGGTTCTAATCATCTTCATGGCAATAACGCTGCTGTAAACATTCGGCGAAACCTGTCTAAATCGAACTGTGAATAAAACGGAATCTTGCATAAACGGAACTTAAATAAATACTCAATGTTGGAAATCTTTGTTAATTTTACCTGTATAAAGCAAACCCCTGTCTATCCCGAACACAAAATCTGGTCACAAAGAGACTTGGTTTAGACAGGGTTCACTGTATTACTAGTATATCAAGTAACAGTTATTCGAGTATATTTAGTCTTAGTATACTGTTAACAAGTGTGAAAATAACTATTTTGGAAACTTAAGATTTTTAAGTTAAGTTATAATGGGTTGTAAACATGAAAACTTTCAAAAATTTACAATAAAAAAAATAACACATTAGTGGATTTCAGACAGCTAAATCAATACGTACTTCAAAGAGAAAAAAGGAAACGAACGCAAAATATTTTATGTTTAAATTATAGTCTGATAATTATATCACAAATAGCGTACTAGGCAAAAGTAAATGATGTGTAATCATAATGAAAAGATATGTAATATTTTCTCTGAAAGTTTGAACATGATGTAGCGGTTTTATTATCGTTTTAATGTCTGGTTACAACTCTCAGCCTGGCATTTAAAGTAAACCAACTTTGTTACATTTATTCTCCTTAATATTGTATTTAAAAATTGCGTTAAAAACCAATAGCTACCAACAAGTCTAGAGTATGGAATTAAGGTTATGATGTTTAACGCCACTTTCAACAATATTTCAGTTATATCGTGGCGGTCAGTTTTATTGGTGGAGGAAACCACCAACCTGTCGCAAGTCACTGACAAATTTTATCACAATAATGTTGTATCGAGTACAATGGACAACCCCGAGACAATAGCAATATTGGGCATACAAGACACAGGACGAAGACAATAAAAAAATAACCACAACACAACACAGAAAACTAAAAAAGATGTGAAACACGGACCCCACCATATTTAATGGTAAATATTGAAAATGAGGAATATAAAATTTCGACACTTCCCTCCCAAATGCTAGAACAATGAAAATATCATTATTATTGAAACAACACCAAAACATACACATAAAGCAGATATGAGTTGTACTTTGAGAAAAGTTGAAGATAGACCAGAGGGATATTTAATTAGTGCCTTTAACTGTCTTCTTTAAGCTGATTCTTACAAAGGACGCCTTTGGAAAAAAACTAAATGACTTTCATATGTTAACTTATCCTTAGTATAAATTATTCAACATGAAGTAACATTAAGTCTGACAATCTGTAACAGTTGTTAACTTATCCTTAGTATAAATTATTCAACATGAAGTAACATTAAGTCTGACAATCTGTAAAAGTTGTTAACTTATCCTTAGTATAAATTATTCAACATGAAGTAACATTAAGTCTCACAAACTGTAAAAGTTGTTAACTTATCCTTAGTATAAATTATTCAACATGAATTACATTAAGTCTCACAAACTGTAAAAGTTGTTAACTTATCCTTAGTATAAATTATTCAACATGAAGTAACATTAAGTCTGACAATCTGTAACAGTTGTTAACTTATCCTTAGTATAAATTATTCAACATGAAGTAACATTAAGTCTCACAAACTGTAAAAGTTGTTAACTTATCCTTAGTATAAATTATTCAACATGAAGTAACATTAAGTCTCACAAACTGTAACAGTTGTTAACTTATCCTTAGTATAAATTATTCAACATGAAGTAACATTAAGTCTCACAAACTGTAAAAGTTGTTAACTTATCCTTAGTA
>MJUT01002723.1:100653-114930 GCA_002080005.1 Gigantidas platifrons
AGTTGTTAACTTATCCTTAGTATAAATTATTCAACATGAAGTAACATTAAGTCTCACAAACTGTAAAAGTTGTTAACTTATCCTTAGTATAAATTATTCAACATGAAGTAACATTAAGTCTGACAAACTGTAAAAGTTGTTAACTTATCCTTAGTATAAATTATTCAACATGAAGTAACATTAAGTCTCACAAACTGTAAAAGTTGTTAACTTATCCTTAGTATAAATTATTCAACATGAAGTAACATTAAGTCTGACAAACTGTAAAAGTTGTTAACTTATCCTTAGTATAAATTATTCAACATGAAGGAACATTAAGTCTCACAAACTGTAAAAGTTGTTAACTTATCCTTAGTATAAATTATTCAACATGAACATGAAGTAACATTAAGTCTCACAAACTGTAAAAGTTGTTAACTTGATGTTAAACAACAATATATCAATAAGATTTAAAATAAACAAATTTGTTTACCTCTTACAAGTGGTACATCGGTCAAAGAGGATGTGTACTCCTTCTTTAGACGAACCCTTGGACCTCTCTTTTTTTCTTTCTTTAATATACGTTTTCTTATATCATCCATTCTCCTGTTTAAAAGTATTAATGAATACATGTATTATAACGCATTACATTTCAGTAGATATCATCTATTTATTTCATTAATATTGTAGGATAAATTACATGAAGGTAATTGCAACTGACCACTGACCAAAAACAAACTTACAAATAAGCTAAACGACAAACGTCTGGATTCTGTATATGCTTTTATGTAATAAAACAAGACTGAAATACTCATTAACTAATCGAGTTGTTTTATTGGTTATGTTTCCTGTATGTAGTTTTATAATTAAGATTTCACGACGGGTTTAATCAATGGGACAGGAAATGTGAACCCTTCCGTAGCATATAGTCCGGATTTTATGATAGGACATACTGTCAGTGGTTTTTTTTGGTACCTATATGTTGTTTTATCAATGCATCCGGATCTTCCATCTACTCGATAGTCCATTCGATGTCCTCTGTGTTGTTCGTTTTGAAACGCCCACAATTTCATACGGACCTAGATACAAACGTAAAACAAAATAATAGCTTACACAACTCCAACTCAATAAAGTGCGCCTTGTTAAATTTATGATCGAAATTCGTTTCGTGTGCAGAGTTAAATTCGTAAAACATTTACTTTCTCTATCCAGAGTTGTCGTTCCCGCTACGCTCCACTCTATGTTGTGTAGCGTAGCAGCAACGACAACTCTGGATAGAAAATGACACAATTGTATGTAAGTGACAGTCTGTGTCACACGTCTACACTAGCTGTGGGACGGTAGCTCTTGTGGTATTCGAGGAGTTCGTCGAATAAGTACTTTGATACCGCTCGGTTCAATAATGTTTTTCTACAATGGATCATAGTGGTTAAGTTTGCGTCGTCACCACCATGTCTTGATTAACCATTACGTAATATCTACGTCACAGATGACCACATATATGTTCTGTTTGTCGTAGTCTAGTTCTTGTCTCTTCCACGACTGTTAACCGAGCTTTTATCGAAAGTAACACGACGGGTACCATTAGTACATCAGCCACTGCTTATTCCGGAGCACATGGGTGTATTATTACCGGCCTTTTTTTTAATGGGATTCGTGTTTTCGGTGTAGCGTAATGTCGGCCATTGTTTGTCTTTTCTTTTTGCCATTGCATGTTCTGTCCATTTACGAAATATGTCTTCTGTCTGATTACACATTTGATATTGTTAAATAAAACATGCAGAAAAGTACATACCCAATCAAATCATTCAGCAATGCTTCTCTCGACGTTTTGTCGGCATTCATGTCTTTCTGTAGTTTTTCCAAGACCATGCATTGATGTTCATTTTGTAATTCTAGCGTTAGTCCTCTATATTGAGGCGTTTGGCACAGACTTGGAATATTTTGGTCTCTTGTCCGTGAATCACACTTAAACGTAAAAACCGTCAACACTAGGATAATTATCTTCATCTAGTAAGTAGTCATAATAATGTAAATTATTTTGTTATTCATATACAATTTGTAATATAATATACATGTAGGTTTATTTATTATAATAAAAAAAAAGCCGTATCGGTGACGTCAAGCGCGGTATATCGTGGGTTCTTTCGCCGGTCAGGTCAAGGACAACAAAAATGGTATTTTCTGCTTCTCCGCTAAGCACGCGGCATTAAGGATAAAAGTAAGACTGGTTGGTCCGAAATCAGGATAATGTGTCCGACAGGAGCGATATGTTTCCCCGTGGGTTGTTATTCCAGTGGATTAGCACTGTAAAAATTCAACTAAGCGTGTTGGTCTAGTACAAAAAGATGACATCATCATCATCTTATTAAGATTTATTTTTTTCTCGCCATGATATTGTTAAAAGAAAGCCCATTTGAAGCTAAACAAGATCGAACTGACGGATGGTAATCAAAGAGAATATACATGCTGTCCGAAAACCACTGTCGATGCTACCCTGTCACCATCCTTTGAACGATCAGCATACATTGCAGAGAATTCAGATGTAGCGGATCTAATTCCAGCAGGGTTTTCAGGAACTACAATCTGAGAGGCTATGTCATCCAAATTTATATCATAATTATCAGATTGTGATTTTATTCGAGGTCCAAAAGATTGAATTGTATTGAGTTGTTTTTCATACACATTTTCATATAAAGGATTAAAAAAACACAGTCGTATGCAGGATTTTAAAGAAAAGCATTCAATTTGGTTGCATACCGCATACCAAGTTTGTTCTTTGTTGCTACTAACAAGGAAGCAAGAGTTCCTAGTGGTTAAGTTGAAGGCATCACTTCGAAAGCATTACGATCGCCACCATGACTTGGTTAACCGTTACAGACTATATGTATCACAAATGACCACGGATATGAACTACGTTTGTCGTATTCGCAATTCGGTTCTTTCATCATTCATGACTTATCACCGGTTTGTACCAAGAGTAACACGACGAGTGTCACACATGAACTGCTTACCCTTCCGGAGCACCCGAGTTCATCCCCGGTTGTAGTGAGGTTCGTGTTGCTCGATCTTTAGTTTTCTGTGTAATGTCTTTTTTTATTATTGCTTAGCCTTTTTTTCTTGGCCATTGTGTTGTCTGAACCTTCGATTTATGGCTTCTGAATACCCCTGTGGTACTTTCAAACTTTTCTTAAATTGTGTAAATACAAAGCAGCGGTTTGTATGACGAACCTTATTCTGGGAACAAAGGCCCAAGAGTGGGGTATAAGCTGCCATACCTATATACCCATACGACTTCAGCAGCTTTTTACATTAATTTTGCTCTCCACATATATATTGCTTGTGTGTTATTATGCTAAATATGAAATACCTATATTTATGTTGCTGCCATCTTAATGCGTGTTGTAAATTTATATAATTTTGTAATAATTTGTGCCCGATCTCATTTTACTTTGATATTTGTTTGTCCTTTTATACGTTTTCTGGTGGCCATTGTGTTGTCTGTTCTTCTTAGATATACGGATCGTGATTACCTCTTTGTATCGTGATTACCTCTTTGTATCGTGATTACCTCTTTGTATCGTGATTACCTCTTTGTATCTTCAAGCTCTTATTGCAAAGACACAAATGTTTAATTCAAATATACCTATTTAAGAATAGTTCTTAAGAATCATCATATCAAACATTTTGATACATAATATTAAACAAAAATATATCGGCAAATATCGTCAAGCAAATAAATGATACACTTTTCTATATGAAAATAATTTACGTCTTAAAAATGGTTAAAACAGATATGTTTAATATTATATCAATTGTTATTTTAAATATGTTATAAAATTATCTTACCATTATATCGGGTTATTCACTAGACACCTGAAGTAATAACCGCAGCAATCAGTTTTTGTTTTCAATAATTATTAACAAAGTTTTCCAAGGGAAAATACTCTGTCCAAATTAACTTGCATAACTCTATCATTAAAACATACAAAATATTAATCAAATAAAACATAAAATGTCGCCCTGTTTATCATGTTAATAGTGCAACACTATTTTTTCTGCTGTCTAATGTTTTAAAATATCCCGCGGCTCCCCCTTATGTCGTAGCAATGTTATTATTTTTTACGGTCACTAACAATTGAAAATGCACGTGTTTCTAATTATGTTAATTTTAGAAATTGCTATTAAATGTAAACAATATTCAAAGCAATTACTACAACAGAAGCAACAGTCTGCATTCTTTACCATTAACAGCTGAACAAAATAACACTTAAAGCAATAACAAATCTAAAAAAAAAAAAAAATAGAAATTATGTTATGTTATTGCGTAATAAAAACGGTCATTGCTTTATACTTTTGTTTTCTTGTACTGAGCCACTGAAAAAACGTAACAATCATTATGATGATTATACATACCACTTTATTTGTGGTTCAGAATTATCCTGGGATATGATAGCCTTATTGAAAATAATAAACGACACGACAAGCGTAGTGTCCAAAGTCTGAAAATCGTGTAATTAAATTTCAATAAATGATTTACGCTACCAATACTTTGATTTTACATACATTTAGTATTATTACAGGAGACCAAATGGGTCTCCGTCCGTACAACTTCATAATGTTACAAACAATTTTGCATAATAAAATCGCTGTTAAAGATTGATTCAAAATTAGAACACCGATCATATACATGGTCCGTTTTTGGTAATCACAATCAGACCGTTTCACCATTCATGACTTTGTACAGGGTTTGTAACAAGACTTGTAGGTTGTTGTTTGACTCTTTGTACTTTTTCCTTTGGCAATTACATTGTCTGTTTGTCTTCGAATTACGTCTTCTGATAACCCTTTGGTATGTTCAAACTCTTCTTAATGGGTAATTTAATCTGTTTACCTTCATCAATCCGAATTTAATGCCAGTTAAAAAAAAAGACAATTGTTTTTCGTTCGCCTCTAAAAGAAAATAACAAAATATAAATTTGGTCAATGACAATTTCGCCGTTCAGTATATATTCAAACATGAACATCCTATGCCAAACAAAAACTAATTATCTGAAAATCGCAACGTTTTTGGTGTCAAGGATGCAAACTGATTCGTTATCTTTATGTATCAATAATATGGTAAGTCTTGCATTGGAGATGTTCTGTCCTATTTTCTATGCACTTGTCTTGGGAAAATGTGCATGGAGATTGTTCGTTTGTTGATATTAGTGGAATTGTTGACCATTACTATTTAAACTTTCTATTCATAGATAAACCGAGAATAGAGGTAGAATCATCATAGAATACGTTTACGAATAGGTGCACGAACATAATAAAAAATAGAATGATATAAAACGAGAAACATGATTATTAACACAAGGAGAGGACTGGCTTGAAAAAGGACACGTCTCTCTTTGTCACTATACAAAAAATATATATAGACGTAGACACATACTTCTCTCCGTTACACACTGTGTTCCATTTTATGATAACCTGCCTCTAAGAGTTAACAAAACAGATATGACATTGATTAGTTAATCCAATAGACGATCTAATAATCTCATATATTAGTACAAGGGTACTAACCATTCCAGAGCACACTTTTTAATACTATATAAATAGTATCCGATTTCGTATGAGTTTGGATTTTTCGATATTCTGCGATTGCGCTGTAGTTTATGTTTATTTATGCATCCGAAAATCTCTTCTATCTGTGTACTCTCTGTTCGTCTTATCGTATACATTTTCTTTATTTTTGCAACCCTTACTCGACAAAGCAGTGTTCATCAAATGTAGATTCTGCTCGAAAACACTAATATAACCGCATCATTTCACAAAGAGGGGATGCTTGGGCCCATAACACTAGCTTAACCCCGTCACCTTTCATTGATATGCCTGTACCAAGCCAGGAAGTGAACGGCCATGTACATGTGTGTAAGGCGTATCGATTTTGCCACTTTCTACGATTTTGATTTTTGATTTTGGAATTGATCCGACAGTGCGGTAATTTTTTTGTTTTGTTTCCATTTTCACACAAATGAAAGTGAATGACCCAAATTACAATTAAATAAAAAGTTTTCTTTTAAGCGGATATTCGTAAGGGACACTGAGCAAAATAATATAACCATCTATAGATACACCAAAACGTGAAATTTTAATTTAATTTTATTGTTATCTGTGAGAAGCCACTAGACAATGAAAGTTCGCAAGCAATGGAGACAAATTTGTTATCATTGGAGTTACAGGAAACTGTTGATATTCCTACAAAATTAGACATATGTATCTTAGACAAAAAAAAAACGACCAACATTCTCTAAGGAAACCATTGAACAAAGTGTTCCTGGTGGTTATGTGATGGTCAACGTTTTACTGTCGTAATCGTGATTTGGTTAACCGTGACGGAGTATATGTGTCACAGATATGTTTTACTGTCGTAATCGTGATTTGGTTAACCGTGACGGAGTATATGTGTCACAGATATGTTTTGTTAGTCGTAGTACAATCCTGCCCCTTCTTTCCTTTACACGAATACCACGGGATGCGTATCATGACTAACACGTAGGGTACTAGTAGTGAAACAAGAACTGCTTACCCCTCAGTAATATCTGAGTCCACCCCTGTGTTTAGTCGGGTCTATGTTCCTCAGTCTATGTGTGTAGAGTTTAGGATTGTTTATTCGTTAAACAGGGGCGGACCCAGAGGGGGCGCACCCCCCCCCTAAAATTGGAAAAAATATGATTTTTTTGCGTAAAATCGTTATTTTTCACACGAAATACCCCCAAAATTTTCGCGCCTCGCTCCGCACGGCGAGATTATTTTAAGTGCGCCCCCCTAACTTGAAATCCTGGATCCACCCCTGTTAAATATGTGTATCACGTTGAAGGAGGCTTGTTGGATCGTCGGAAATACTTGATTGATTGTTGTTTAATGTCTAATACTTGATGAGAACAAACTAGCTCTAGTTTACAAATAATAAATCATGTACAATGCATAGGTAAATAGGTGGGGCATGGATGGAACTGTAAACGGTCATTTTAATAACAACATGGAAAACTATGAAGGGACATGATGGATTGGGACGGACATAATGATTACGAGTCTGCTCGCATAGTAACCGGTATAACTAAACTTATTAATTATTACTTAAATTATTAATGGCGGAATGTGGTTGAAAATCGTTAAAAGAACCCCCCAAAAAACAAACATAAACTTTTATATAACATGATAATTAACTGCCTACCCTTCCGGAACACCTGAGTTCACCTCAATTTTAAGTGGGATTTGTGTTGCTCAATCTTTAGCTTTCTGTGTTGCTCAATCTTTAGCTTTCTGTGTTGCTCAATCTTTAGCTTTCTGTGTTGCTCAATCTTTAGCTTTCTGTGTTGCTCAATCTTTAGCTTTCTGTGTTGCTCAATCTTTAGCTTTCTGTGTTGCTCAATCTTTAGCTTTCTGTGTTGCTCAATCTTTAGCTTTCTATGTTGCTCAATCGTTAGCTTTATGGGTTGCTCAATCTTTAGCTTTCTGTGTTGCTCAATCTTTAGCTTTCTGTGTTGCTCAATCTTTAGCTTTCTGTGTTGCTCAATCTGTGTTGCTCAATCTTTAGCTTTCTGTGTTGCTCAATCTGTAGTTTTCTGTGTTGCCCAATCTTTAGCTTTCTGTGTTGCTCAATCTTTAGCTTTCTGTGTTGCTCAAACTTTAGCTTTCTGTGTTGCTGAATCTTTAGCTTTCTGTGTTTCTCAATCTTTAGCTTTATGTGTTGCTCAATCTTTAGCTTTCTGTGTTGCTCAATCTTTAGCTTTCTGTGTTGCTCAATCTTTAGATATCTGTGTTGCTCAATCTTTAGCTTTCTGTGTTGCTCAATCTTTAGCTTTCTGTATTGCTCAATCTTTAGCTTTCTGTATTGCTCAATCTTTAGCTTTCTGTGTTGCTCAATCTTTAGCTTTCTGTGTTGCTCAATCTTTAGCTTTCTGTGTTGCTCAATCTTTACCTTTCTGTGTTGCTCAATCTTTAGCTTTCTGTGTAGTGTTTTGTAGATCATTGATGGTCCTAGCTCTTAACCATGCTGCTCTTCTTCCATGTACGGTTTTCCATTACCTCTTTGGTATCTTCAGAATTTTGTTACAACAGTAATTCATAAATGATATTCTTGGTGTAAGTAAGATTTTTAGGTTAGTGATGAAAAGAATACTTTTAATTATATCCATCTGTCACAGAAAAAAATGGTATTTAATTAAAACGAGGTTATCTGATCACTATTAAATTGAGCGGATTTTTTTTATGAATCAAATAATTTCATGATTGTAGTTTAAATCAGTTTTACAGATTATCTCGTTTTGATATTTTGATCTAACAGTCGGAATATATCATTAGGTTAATGCGGTATTAAACTAACTATTGCAATCGGAACATACCATGAGGTCAAAGAGCTAGGGAACTAAATATAGCAATCGGAACATGTCATTTTCTCAAAAGAGACAAGAAACTTATACTACATAAATCAGAACATGTCTTCAAGTAGTTGACACGGAAATTTCCTTAGCAATTCATGACAACTATCAAATGTTTTGAGAAATTATCTTAACTTTATTTGACAGATTTAGTCCCCTTTTTGAAAATTCCTAGTAATTAGAGATGTTCCGTCCTTATGATCATAACCTTTCCAGTTCAAGTTTCGTACTCTGAAATTGTCCAACCACAATAATTGTGCATCCAAGATGCTTTGCTCCGATTGGCTGTTTTTCAAACACTAGTACTCGGTTGTATAAGAGACAGCACCATCTTACCCCTCGCCAGCACCTCGGTTCATCTCCTGATTTTGGTGGGGTACGTGTTGCTCATCTTTTTGGTTTTCTGTGTTGTATTTGTGTGCTGTATTTGTCCTTGTCCTGTGTCTTGTCTGCTCAATGTTATCAGAGTCTCTGAATTGTCCATTCCTTGATTGCCCCTTCGGTTTTCTCTAACGTTTATTTATTACTGCAAGACCGTGAATAGGATATCAACTGGTTTACATATACACCATAAAGTAGGCACAAAAAAAATAAATAGGTAAAGCCTAGCCCTTGGTTGGACTGAGAAAGGTGCAATCAGTGCCTATCACCACTAAATTTGTGAGTTAGAATCCCGCTCAGGCGAGGTATTCTCGATACAACATTATGTGATAAAGTTTGTCAGTGACTTGCGGCAGTTGTCTCCTGGTACTCCTGATTCATCCACCAATAAAATTGACCGTCACGATATAACTGAAATATTGTTGAAAGTGGCGTGAAACATCACAAGCCTAATCCGAAAATAAGTACAAAAAATGTAGATAAATTCTTCATTGATATCTTTTGTTTATTGTTCATGTCTAATTATATTTGAATATTCTACAATAGGAACTGGAAAATGTGTACCATTCCTAGACTACATCCTAGCCATAAGAATCCATCGCCATCAACGGCAACGGAAAATGGATTTTTAATACCGTCCTTTTCTGATAAAATATTACATAGATGTTGGCTTTGTTGGTCCAACAAGTGAACACAGTGGTTCTTGTAGTCAGTAACCAGAACATGTCCGTACCGATCACACGTCAGACCACAAGGTTCTCCAATTAAGTTGCCTTTTGTGCCGTTATATTTTCTCTTCTGGCGTCCATCAGAGTTTAGAACGTGGACGCATGATTCCTTGTGATCAGAAACATAAATATCGCCATTCGTGTTTTCTGCTATTCTTCTTGGATATTTCATGTGTTGTTTCGACCGTTCAAATTCGACGATGACTTTGCCGTTATGGGTATATTTCATGACAACGTTCTTATCCGAGTGTTTATAATTATCATAAGTGCTAGACTTTGTAACGCATATTAGGAGATCATTGTTCAATGATAAGGCTATTCCTCGTGGATAGTCATTCAAAATGGCCAGATCACGAATTTTGACGTCACGATTCAAAACTTTTACGCACCTGTTTTTGCGACATGAAATGTAGACATTGTCGTTATTGTCTGATGTGACGTAATCAATATCAATTTCTTTACCAAGACGTATGGTTCGTATTCGACTTCCAAGTCTGTTAATAAGATGTAATCTTTGGTCAAATCCACAAGCAACCCACGCTTTACCTCCAGATACTGGAGCAATTCCTCTAATTAAATGCTGACCTGGAACTTTGTATGAAGCTTCTTGTTTAAGATCCATTTGTAATTTTCCCTTCTTTGAAATCTGTCCAAACATTTGTTTTGATACTGTCTCGTCCACGCTTAATGGAGTAAACACAACATCAACTTTCGGTATAAAACCGACTGGTAGGAGCTTAAATGCCGTATGAAGATGGCGACGCAAGGTATCACGGCCAGCTGCAACGTCTGGATTTGATCCGAACGATATGTAATGGTTTGCGGCTGTTATTTGCTGAGTTGCGAATTTCACAGCCTCGGACACACGAGATTTAAAAATCTTGACGCGATCTTCTTCAACTTGTACTTCTTTATCAATTTCATCAAGAAATATTTGAGACAAATCATCAATTTCTTTATGCAGGGCAACAGCGCGAGCTTTAACAACGCCTGCTAAATATTGCTTTGATGATGAAAATTCGTTCTCATAAAAATGTACATCAGAAAGTCTCGTTCTCAGTGATGGCAGATAATTGTTCAGCAATTCAATTGAGTTTTGCAAGTCTTGCTTGGTTTCTTTTGCATATTCAACAATATCTTGTAAATTGTGATCCTCATGGTCATCCGTTTGACAGTTGTTACACAATGGAACAGAACAGTCAGTACAGTAAAGAGTTATTTCTTGTCGGTGATCATCGCAAAATGTGTAAGATTTCATTCTACGGCCATCTCTTTCTGCCATTGTTAAAGAATTTACCAAATGGTGTTTTTTTGACAGCTTCATTTTCAAATGAATATTTCCGCATTTGTTGCAGAAGTTTTGCTTGCATTCGAGGCAATATGTTTCTGCATCTAGCGCTTCTTCACATGTTTCACATGTTGATTTCTTTTCTTCCATTTGCTGCGAGGCTTGCATTGCTTTAACATAGATGTTAGATTTAAAAGATGTGACACCGCCATTTGGTATTTTAGTGTCATTTTTACAAAGAGGACAAGGAAATTGGTTTTCATCAGAAATTTGGTCAACAAATTCATCAAGACATTTGAAACAGAATGTATGCATGCATGGTAATATTCTCGGATCTTGGAAATCTTCATAACACAGACCACACCAATCAAATATATCCTCGTTGTCTGTTGTTTTTCCTTTATTTTGAGCCAATGGAGTTTTGTCGTCATCTAATCTGTCGGGATTTACTACAACATCTTCGTCACTGTCGACTCTTTCCATAAACCGAGTTGTACTTCTTGACTTCCGAACAGGTTGGTCACTGTTATCATCGTCTGCCATTCTATAAAAATTGGTTTGTCATCGCTGTGGAAATAATAGATACATCGTAGTGTTACAAAGCTAGAATAACAATTGCATTGGTTAATACGAAGATCAATAATGTTGTGCAATGTTATGAATAACTGATTATGTGTGGGTTAAAGAACAGTAATGTGATGTCAAGCATAATGATGATGGTATTTGTAACATTTATTCACTCGTACGTTGTTTAAGAAATAATTCATGGAAGCCATATGTATATATTGTTTTTACCACGGGTAGGCCCTTTATGTCACGAAGTTTTACCCTGAGCCTTAGCGAGGGGTAAAAAGCTGACATAAATGGCCTACCCGTGGTAAGAACAATATATACATATGGCTTCCATGAATTATTTCGATTCTAATATGTAAAAATTTGTAAAATATAGTTATAAATTGTCGATGGCGTCATAAATTACAATGGGTGTAGGTATATATTATTTTTACCACGGGTTTGGACTCAAAGCGTTTGAGGGACGCCATATTAGAATTCCTTTTTGATAACCTCGCATCTGGGAAATTATATTCTATACGCCGTATAACATCATAATGACAGAGAGGCCCAGAAGTAGGCTAGAGGACGTTTCACACTCATTTTAGCATATGAATATATGCTCATTATTGAAGACGTTAATGTGACTGTGAAATATGTTACAAACATGTAATTTACATCAATACTAATTCATACTAAGCGTATTAAAATATACCGAAGACCATTTATATATATGTACATGCATACACCTTACAGAGAATATAACGAAACAGATAATTACCATTATTATTAAATTTTAGGAACTAACAAATTTGAACATTCTAGTGAAATATAAGTATAAAATATGAATGAAATCAGATCAATTTACAATGATCTCAACAAAGAATTATGTCATTAGTGTTTGGTTTCTCAGTAAAATAATACACGACATCAAATACTGAAAATATGGTTTAATAGCTGTTAAATAATTCGTCAAATTTGATTCAAGATTGTTTTATGATAAATTACCGTTATCCTACAGTGCTGTTTTCTCTCACCAGGTCGTCCTTCAAGTTTTAAAGAAGACAGGAATTATGAAGTTTAAAGTCAAATAAAAAGTACTGACTAATTAAACTGTTGTTAAAAGTAAACGAGTCAGTTATTAATCACAATCTGAAATCTAAGGTGAAACAAAAAGTTAAACGATTAGGTCTGATAAACTTGAAAGAGCTCTTTGGTGTCTATTTAGTATTTAGGTGTGTGATTTTTTAACAGGTAGTAACACATTTATTGTTAAATTAAAGCTATGGTTAATCTCTCTCTAGGTAACCATAGCCGAAAAATGATTGGTGAAGCGATATATATTAGGGTTTTGGATAGAAAATAAAATCTGATAGCCACAAAACGTGGAAATGTGCTACAGTTGAGATGGGGAGAAAAATCCGCTGTTTTCATTATGGAGAGCGCTCTGACGTTCAACGACAACATCAGATGTAAATAGTCGTCGAACGGCAGAGGAATCTCGGACTACATGCCGTTATGCTTCATTTCTTCTCATGTCATCTTCCGATTGACCTTCATAATATCATATAAATATAACCGTGGTAAAATATTAATTTATTTTCAGATATCCTTCAAATATATATATATATTGTATATTGTAATATTTTATCATCAATAGTGAAGATAAGTTCGAGGAACAGGTTATCTTTGGTACTTATTCGTATTTTTTCGGAAACTAGGACATTATATAAAACGAACTGGTCGATTTTTACTTTCACATATATGACAGCGAAATACGGGTCACAATTATATTCCTTTTATGGCATTTTATGTCTGTTGAACATCATAGGCTGTGTGTGTTATTTAGTAAAATATATAAAAGGCTTAACAGAATTTGGGCCATTGTGCTTGCATCAACATTTAAATCACTACTTGTTGAAAAAATATACCTGATAATCAAAAGATAAATGAGGATGGCTACACAATGTACCTTACAGACAGACACTGAGGTAGGACAATGACATTCATTTATAATGGGGATATAATAAATTCATCACCAATGATGACAACTTTTTTTGACAAATTTGCAATATCTGAGCATTTGGTTAGTACAGACAAAAATTGCAGGCTACGACAAGCCACAAGGAGACCCAAAATCACATACTACAGTACTCCAAAAATAACATACTACAGTACTCCAAAAATAACATACTACAGTACTCCAAAAAAGGTCAAAACAATGAGAAACAATAGTTGCCACCTGATGACAATGTCTTGTATAGCCATTGGCAAGTGAAGCTAAAAATATCATGATCAGTGTCACAACTGTAGTTTGTGTGTGAAAGAAATATTAATTAAAGATTAATTATCAAGTATTATATTGCAATAAATATGAGAATGTTCATTCATTTTATGTATACCATGAAACCAGAAGAGTTCAGAAACGGTCAGCAAACAAAACTGCACAATTTACTAAGGATGAGTGCTGTTTAATGGAAATCTAGTCCAGTTACATTACCAGAAACAGAGCATGAATAAATTCTCATTTCTAGATTGTAGCCGTTTAACTTTACATTAAAGAAATTCTTGGTTATAGCTTGTTAGAACCTCATCAGTATTGTTATGGTTAGTGTGGTCACCTTCAGTGAAGATCGTGCAAAAGACTACAAAATTGGAATTGGCTGTAGCGACTTCTCCGCCAAGTACACAGAGTAATAACAAAGACTGATTGGCTTAGAATCAGAATAATGTGTTGGAGTGAGCTGTCTACTCACCGACTGTTGTTTGAGTGAGCTATGTCTACCCACAGACTGTTGTTTGAGTGAGCTATGTCTACCCACGACTGTTGTTTGAGTGAGCTATGTCTCCCCACAGACTGTTGTTTGAGTGAGCTATGTCTACCCATGGACTGTTGTTTGAGTGAGCTATGTCTACCCAC
>MJUT01002723.1:144963-158484 GCA_002080005.1 Gigantidas platifrons
TGACATGCTGCACATTTTTGCAATTTAAACTTAATATCTCTCTCTTATAGTTTTTGAAATATAAGACGAACAGTATTAAATTTGTTTAATTTGATGAAAAAAGGGCAATAACTCCAAAATGGGTAATGGTATTTACTTATAAATTGCAGTGTAGGTAGATCTTGACATGATGCATAATTTTGCAATTTAAACTTAACATCTATCTCTTATAGTTTTTGAAATAAACGATGAAAAATATTAAAATTTTAAAAATTTGATGAAAAAAGGGCAATAACTCCAAGATGGGTAATCAGATTTACTTCAAAATTGCAGGGTAGGTAGATCTTGCTGTGCTGATAATTTTTACCCCGTCAGATTTTTGATATTATTAACGGTTTTTGAGTTATTACCCAAAAACCTTCAATTTTACCATATGTTCTATTTTTAGTAACAGCAGCCATGTTTGTTGGCCGAATGAAAAAAAAATGAAGAAGTGTTATAGAGGATCTTACATAGATGCATCCTGCCAAGTTTGGCTCCATTTGGCCAAGCAGTTTCAGAGGAGAAGATTTTTTTAACATTAGCCAATCAGAAACAAGAATTGCCCTTGGCGGCCATATTTGTTGGCGGAATGGGACGAAATGAAGAAACTTTATAGAGGACCTTATATAGATGTTTTCTGCCAAGTTTGGTTCCATTTGGCCCAGTTGTTTCAGAGGAGTAGATTAAAATATGAAAAAGTTAACGGACGGACGACGGACGCCAAGTGATGGCAATACCTCACATGACCCTTTGGGTCAGGTGAGCTAAAAAGGGGGAACTTGACTCGCAGTCGCAAATGATAAAGTTTACCAGTTATTTGCCCATGCCATGGTCGGTGGTTCTCTCCGGGTATTCCGGCTTCTTCCACCACTAAAACTGATCGTCATGATATAGCTGAAATATTGTTGAAAGTGGCACTAAACACCAAAAAATCAAAAATCCTCTGTTCACCTGCTACCACGCTGTATTGTGTAAACGTCATGTAGAAATAAAATGTTGTTCCCGATATGGATAGCAATGCACATATTTCACCTTTAGAAATATTTTCTGTAATACAAGGAATAAATACCGAAATGCGGAATTGTCTTTACCGTAAGTCTTTGTCGTCACAATTTCATATTACAATCGTGACGGTAAAGACAACCACATACTTTTAATCACTTTTACTTAGCATCAGGAATGTTTTTGAGCACGGTTAAAGATGCATATATTCAACCTCATGCTTTTGATTTATTATTATAAACCAAAATGTCTTTACCGTCTTACCGTCACAAATATTCCTTTCCGTCACGAATTCAAAAATGTTTTTTTGTATATTATATTTGTAATTATACAACATACAAAATGTACATGTAACCTTAAATGACACTGTAGTAGCACATCTATAACCCAGTTCAGTTATTTTTGACAATTGAGCACTAGTTAAAGAATATAGCAAAATATATATATATACATCCCAGATCTCAACTTTGAAAATATGACACAAAACCCTTTTAAATACTCCGTAGAAAAATGATGTAAGTAATTATCAACAAAACAATTTATTCGTTTATATTCATATCGGCTTTATGGTTTATGTTGAAGAAAAAGTCAGAAAATGTGCATTTACGGTATTGTGACGGTAAAGACAAATATTTACACCCCACGCGAGTAAAAGACGTAGAAAATATATTTTTTTGATAAAACAGCTTGCCAAACAATTAATTCTGTCTCAAGAATGATTAATTAAACGAACTGTAGCAAATGAAACATTTGTGACAAATTTTCGTTTCATATAGACACAACTTGGTATTTTGAAAAGTTGTCAGAGAATGACCCAAATATGTCTCCATTCCCTTCAACGTTGACATGTTTACAACTCAACTATTGACTAATCTTAATTCATCACAAAATTTGCCCACGTGAATTGTAATCTACAGATTAAAGGTGTAAATCAAAGTATCAAAATAAACACATCAAATAATATACTTGAGTGCATTGATTAAATTGGGATGACAATCAATTATGAATCCTTTTAACAGTAATCCAATAATTTGGCAGAAGATTGTG
Organism: Gigantidas platifrons; assembly: GCA_002080005.1. Taxonomy (NCBI): domain Eukaryota; kingdom Metazoa; phylum Mollusca; class Bivalvia; order Mytilida; family Modiolidae; genus Gigantidas; species Gigantidas platifrons. Next base: position 147,034 of record MJUT01002723.1, read on the forward strand.
GGAAATTATATTGTATATACTGGTTGCTTAACTCTGGCAATATTAAGAAGTGAATTTTATATGTTTTTACAACTTTAGTTCTTGAAAAGTTGTGGCGGATGGCAATAGCTGAATTTGGAGGTATAAAAAGTGGATTTAAATGGGTGGAAATTGGGACCTGCATATTTAATTTAATTCTTTATTTATTTCATGAGGATTACATACAGCCAGAGGCTACTAGTAGCTCTCCTCATGCATATTTAATTGTGGTAAGAGAGCTTGGCAATAAAACGAGGCCAATATGTATATCCTTTCAAGCAATGCAAATATACAGAACTACATGTACCAGTTACAACAAAAATGAAAACAATTACATACATTGTATATTGTTAACTTGTGTGGATTCTCAAACTACATAATAATCTAGTGCTACTTTATTGATAATATTTCGAAGAAAAAAAATGATTTTCAGATGTTGTTCATGTATTGCTTTCAACATCTGCATTTTCTATTTTTAGATCAGATGTCACATGTTATTCACCCACTCCCCTTTATGTGATTTCTTTGGCAAAGATGCAAAGTGCAGAATTTTGTTGTCTTAATCTCATTCTATTGCTTTAATTTTTTATTTTACAAAAATTGGTCCTAAAATTTGTAGGCGCTCGATCGTAGGATGCAACTATGTAGATGATTAGTTCTCAACCAGTGGGACTTTTTTTTTATCTTAGCTATCATATATAAAATAGCTCTACAATAAAATTGTAGATAACAATATATAGTATGTGATTTATTTTAGAACTACAGTACACATGTATGTCATGAAGACAAGCATCCTGTGTCTTTCTCTGTACAGAAGAATACTGAATTAATCCCCCAAAAAATTGATTGATTGATTTATATTACTTGACATGCAGCAAGGAATTTTTTCAGCTATATTCAGGACGAGAACAAGTTCAATAATATAAAAACTATACAGAAACGAGTGAAGGGATGGGTCAACCGGGTCAGTGACTTTTGATTGCAACTGAACAAGCATGATGGAGAGTTGGATAGGGATGAATTACAATACACATAACCTTTTCTGAAATCTACCAAAAAAAAAAGTCTTTAGCATGCAGGGGATGTAGCACTCTATAAACGTTACTCACTATAGGCCTACTCCACAGTCAGGCTTTCTGTATTAGTATAACCCACCAGCCTCCATCAAGAGTGCTCCCCTTATTCGCAACCCAGGAACATGCTGAGCAGTTTTTTGTGAGCAGTTTTTTGTGGGCACTTTTTTGTGTTTGATCCCAGCTGGGAACCTTCAGCCAAGTTCAGGCTTCACCAGTACCAATATTAAGAATGTTTATAAAAAATTTTTACAAACTACAAAAATGTAACAAGTTTTATTATTATTTTATGATAGCTGAAATTCACTAAATTTGTGCGAGTAGCTGATAAAAAATGAAAACTACACAAAAACAGTCAAATATACAAGTTTAAACGCTAGCCTAGTAACTAATGAAGCAGTGATAATCTGCTTACTCAGTTACTGTAACGTGTAGGGTACACAACAAATTCGAGATCGATACACCCCTACGAAACAAGCAATCATAACTTTACACATGCAATAATTAATATGATTTTTTTTCTCTTTAACAGGTCTACTAACTAATCTTTCGTAACTTTCGACTAGCAGGTAAATATGTTTCTGACCTGTGAATGACACATGTGCCTACAGTACAGAACATGCCATTAACTTGTCTACCATTTGTTGACATTTTATTTTCGTATTTTTTCAATGTTGATTTTATATTTGATAGCAAAAATAAAAGCCTTGGAAATGTTGAATATATTTCACTTTTTGTGTCACATATTTATTGCATACGAAAATCAAAATGCGATAACAACAACTATCACTCTCAGTAGCGAATTCACCCGAGGTTTGCCGATTGCAACTACTACATTTTGTAATGCTAAGGTCGACAACTCTAAGAAAATTTCATGACGTGACATCTACATCTACATCTACATGGTACGTTGAACTGTCACACTTGACCAATACTCAACGCTTCCGGTGGGCGCAAGAAATGTTTTTGAAGAATAACCAAATAATAAAGCATAGCGATAGTAACGTATAGTTAAATAGACTAAAAGTTAATAAAGTGAGAAAAGAAAATAAAGAAAAAGAGATTCCATTTACTTTCCAATCATCTGGTCTAGACCAATCCGGCTTCCGTGGCGGTACCAGGGACTGAATCCCTGCCGGCACAGCTCTAGCCCGTCATTTGACTTACTGGGTAAATGGAAGAAGTAAAGTTAGATAGAAATTGTGGAGAGCTCCCTCTTGAACAAGGCTGGTTCTCAATCTCTGTCTAAATAATACAATAATAATACACCAGGGTCCGTATGCATAAAACATCTCAACTTAAGTATTACTTAAACTAAGATTTCACTAATTATAAGGAATCCCTTATAATATTAAGTAGTATGCACATAACTACTTAAGTTTTTACTAAAACCCAAGGATTTATAGTAGTAGTCCTATATGTGGATAGTCGATCTTTTTATTGACCGGGAGCAAGTCCCTGTGGTCCTACTATATAAATCCTTGCTAAAACTCTCCATTTCACGTGTGCACCATTTACCGTTTAATATTATATTTATTCATCGAGTTTGAATCAATGGGTGATTGCATTGACTTCTCTCTTCCAGTCATGCAATAAGAAGTTTAAATGTCCAACAATAGGATTCACCTGTAAACAAAGGCAATTGTATTCCTTCAATAGATCAGTTCCAATTGGAGTTTTTTAAACTCCTAACACAATACCAATTGAAACTTCATGGGTAAACTAACAGCGGGTCCGCTATATTTTTCATGAGTAACTTTATAATTCTTCTAGCATTATATTCGGGGAACATCAGCCATTTTGTGCATCCCGTCCAATTATCTAGCCTTGCCTACAATTTCTTTTAGAGTGCTAAGAACAAAGAATTGAATCATCTTCAAGTCAAAATCAATGTATATTCACTTCAACAAAACACCAATATTAAAGTTTAAAAAGTCAATTTAGTAAACAAAATATTATTTTAAATGTAAAGCAGCACAACACCAACAATACCATAAAAACCTGTCACGTAAGTTATGAGTATTGCAGTTTCCTCATCTTTCTACCCATGCGCTGATCAATGTTTTTGGAGGACGTGAATCTAGGTTAGGATAGGTCTACAGTGGGTACAGGACATAGCGCTGGTAGATGGAACTGGGGACAAACCCCGGACGCTCTAGAAACGGTTTTAGGAATTGATAATGTTCTGATAAAGTCAATGCTGTATAAAATATGCTATGTAAATTTTAGGAGAGGGGGACACGCCCATCACGCCTTTAAAATTGCACCATAGTCTACAATCTATAACCGCATCGGTAGTGAAATGGTTAGCGTGATGGCCACGAGTGTGGTATATCGTGGGTTCAAGCCCCATGAAATCAAACACGGTTAGCCTGATGGCCACGAGTGTGGTATATCGGCGTGGGTTCAAGTTAGCGTGATGGCCACGAGTGTGGTATATCGTGGGTTCAAGCCCCAGGTCAAACCAAAACCGTTAGCCTGATGGCCACGAGTGTGGTATATCGTGGGTTCAAGTTAGCGTGATGGCCACGAGTGTGGTATATCGTGGGCTCAAGCCCCAGATCAAACCAAACACGTTAGCGTGATGGCCACGAGTCATGGTATATCGTGGGTTCAAGTTAGCCTGATGGCCACGAGTGTGGTATATCGTTGCTTCAAGTTAGCGTGATGGCCACGAGTGTGGTATATCGTGGGTTCAATCCCTAGGTCAAACCAAACACGTTAGCGTGATGGCCACGAGTGTGGTATATCGTGGGTTCAAGTTAGCGTGATGGCCACGAGTGTGGTATATCGTGGGTTCAAGTTAGCCTGATGGCCACGAGTGTGGTATATCGTGGGTTCAAGCGTGATGGCCACGAGTGTGGTATATCGTGGTTCAAGCGTGATGGCCACGAGTGTGGTATATCGTGGGTTCAAGCGTGATGGCCACGAGTGTGGTATATCGTGGGTTCAAGCGTGATGGCCACGAGTGTGGTATATCGTGGGTTCAAGCGTGGTGGCCACGAGTGTGATATATCGTGGGTTCAAGCGTGGTGGCCACGAGTGTGATATATCGTGGGTTCAAGCGTGATGGCCACGAGTGTGGTATATCGTTGGTTCAAGTGTGATGGCCACGAGTGTGGTATATCGTGGGTTCAAGCGTGATGGCCACGAGTGTGGTATATCGTGGGTTCAAGCGTGATGGCCACGAGTGTGGTATATCGTGGGTTCAAGCCCCAGGTTAAACCAAACACTATTCATTGCTGCTTCTCCGCTTTCACATAACAGTAAGGAGTAGGACTGGTTGGCGCGGAATATGTATATCTATCCGAGGACGGATGTTTCAGTGCGCTAGCACCATGAAGATCTTTAGTACAAAGCGGACATCATCATCATTGCATCGATTATAACTTGTTACTTGTTCGCTCCATGATATAGCTGATTAATTATTCATTTTGAGTTAAACAACATATACTCTACAATCTATTGTTAAATGCTGCATTCACGTCACTTTTGCTTGATTGGCATTATTTCCCATTTGAAAATTTATTTGACTATATACAGAGGTAGTATTGTAATGAAATAATGGGAAGTATAACCGCGTCGGAATGTTCTTATATTACATTTGTATATCTTAATGCTTTAATCTTATTAATTCAAATAAACAAAATCGACCAATATTTAACAAGTAATTGTTGACAGTTGGATTATCTAGTCTATTCCCCGTTTACCCTACTTAATACATGTTGTACTCGTCCTTGAACTTAAGACAGATATGTAAGTTTTATCGTAATGTAGGGAACACCAAGCTGATAATAAAAAGTAGAACGTGGATCACGCGTTATATTACCATAAAAGATGCCTCCTACAGTACCACATGGGTATACCGGAGAAGCTTTCCCGGAAAAGTTCGATTTGAATGCCAGACCAAAAGTGACAAAACAAAAACGAGGACAACTGTCAGATGAAGAAATAAAACAATTCTTTGTAGATGTAAGTATTCATTGATAACTTTTACAACGGTATTAAGATGGCCGGTCACTTTTATACTGCAACTCTTCATTTGTAAAGTAACTCTTGCAGAGAAAATAAACAAGGACATACTTACTTCTAATATGATCAAATATAAATACATTGTACATGTATCTCTATTGTAAATAAAATTATTGGGTATTTATTACATTTTATATGACAACTCTCAGCTCAGTCACATTTTCTATTGTTCTAGGGATATGTTATCGTGGAGAAATTTTTCACCAAAGATGAGATGGACCCTTGTAGGGACGCTGTCAATGATCTGGTTGAAGAACTGGCACAGAAATTATACAGAACAAAACGAATAAAAAGTACATATCATATTCATTTGACATATATAAGGTTAATATATGGTTTGATCACCTGCCGTTATATTTTCAAGTTTGATTTGACCTCTAAAACTAAACCAAACGAAACGAAACCAGTTCTGGCCATTTCAGGTTTAATGCTGGACATGAATTGTGTGTACATCTTGTGTCTCCTAGTTTATATGCGTTAAAGTGTTAAAAAAAAGTTTATGTAAAGTCAAAAATTACAGAGACGTGATCAAAAGCCACACATCAATATAAACAATAGTAAAGAGAAAAAAAAAGACATGGACAAAAAAATTCTCAAGTACTGAACTCAGAATACTACAAAAAGAGAAATATGAACCCCAACAAAAACCCGAGGGTGAAATCGGAAGTTAGCAACTAATTCTTGCCCCACTTTGACCTTTATGAATGATGTTCCATTTTTCAATACAATAATAAACAAAAGTTCAGTACTTATGTATGTATTCTACAGTCGAGGTTAAAGAGAAAACAACAAAGACTCTGGACAACGTTTGCTTGTTCAAAATGCTAATTTAAAGCATTAAGTTGATGATTTCAAAATAAAGACCAACAGAAGCGAAACATTTGATTTGCAGTAGCAATAATTTTAATGGATGGATTATGGGTGTTAAACGACACTTCCAACACTACTTTAGTCACGTTGTAGCTGTGACTTTTAATGGTGGAGTATCCGGGGGAAACAATCAATCTGCCAACACTACTTTAGTCACGTTGTAGCTGTGACTTTTAATGGTGGAGTATCCGGGGGAAACAATCAATCTGCCAACACTACTTTAGTCACGTTGTAGCTGTGACTTTTAATGGTGGAGTATCCGGGGGAAACAATCAATCTGCCAACACTACTTTAGTCACGTTGTAGCTGTGACTTTTAATGGTGGAGTATCCGGGGTAAACAATCAATCTGCCAACACTACTTTAGTCACGTTGTAGCTGTGACTTTTAATGGTGGAGTATTCGGGGGAAACAATCAATCTGCCAACACTACTTTAGTCACGTTGTAGCTGTGACATTTAATGGTGGAGTATCCGGGGGAAACAATCAATCTGCCAACACTACTTTAGTCACGTTGTAGCTGTGACTTTTAATGGTGGAGTATCCGGGGGAAACAATCAATCTGCCACAAGGTACTGAAAAGTTGTTTTTAAGTCTGTTAGTAATGATTGCATATGTAGTTGAAACTCAAAGTTCCATGCAATCGTGGCAACGACGCCGTCGATTCTGTTAGGTGGTATAACACCATGTAGTAACGCAGTTCATGCACAAAATACCAATTTCTAATTAGTTTTTGTTGTTTTCCATACAGATTTATATCGAGAACTAGGATTTTTTGAACGTCTCACTGCCATAGAGAAGGAGTTCCCAGGGACCAACGTCATCCTACACAAAGGAGATCAGTTAGCACAGGTATGTTATATTTCGGAATGTAAATAGAACCAGTTAACAAAGTGACTGTGAAAAAGACAAATAACAAACGATAATTCAAATGACAGGTCATGCATTAAATTCTGAAAATGTTTGTATGTTGAACATAAAAAAAATCTCGAATTCACAATGGTTTCGTATTGAATTATTTAGCATCTTTAACTTGTAAATCAGATTAAAAAATTCAAATTTCACATTGTGAACTTTCCATTTATATGTAGCAACATTCCAGCAGGACATGTTATATGGAGTATACGTCTCTCAGTTGATACGACATTCCAGTGTTTGTCGGTCCTATCATGATTTCCTTGTATAGGGTTGCTGCTAGAAAGGATGGTACCGAACCAGAGGCCGCCAGAGCTTCCTAGTTGTTAAGTCGAAGCCATCATTTCGGGGGGTGGAAGAGGAACTACTTACACTTTCCTCGATGTTTTGTAGTGTTCGTGTTGCTCAATCCTTAATGTTTTGTAGATCATTGTTTGTGTGTTTGTGTCTTTCCTTTGGTCATTGTATTGTCAGTCCGTCGATATACGGCTTCTGAATACTCCTTTGGTATCTTCAAACTTATCTTGTCTGAAGTATTTATTGTTGATTGCACGATTTACATACCGAGAAACTTGTTTTGTAGGCATTTAAAAATCTTTGGAGCAACGAGCGACTGCTGAATGTAGTAGAACAACTGATTGGTCCAGAGATTGCTGGTCATCCGGTTTGGAATTTACGAACGAAAACTCCCCAAAATGAGGCTACAACAGTACCTTGGCATCAGGGTATATTGTTTTAATGTATATCTAGTCAATTAAACAGAACTTTGATATTGTCTACTAGTCTAGTGAATGTATTGTATTCATCTTCTGTAGTGTTAGTTGTAGTAATTGTGACTATATACCAACTGTTATTAAGATCTTGATTTAATAATGTTACATTCTTCACCCGAGGTGATAACTTCCTTATCTTACTGCTAGCGGTGTGCAAAAAGGACTTTGATTACCATCTATTCATATATTTCAAATTTCAGAAATATAAACCTTTTTTCCTAGAGTTACAGTCCTATTGGAATGTGTGTCTGCTCAATTTAGATAGGAAGAGTAAATGTCCAATGGAAATTAACAGTGAAAGTTCGTCTACAGATTCCTCGGCAGTTTCATAGGCAGATTACTTTTCTAACAAACATGATATGTCGATGAAAACTGGTACTATACATGTATTAATTATGTAAATAATACAGCGATTTTCTTATGAAAGTAGCGAAATAATCGTATATTCGAATGTAAAAATCTCTACCTCATCGGTACATAATCCAAGACCGAAGATCACAAGTCTTCTGGAAACAACGACAATATACAAGTTATTATCATGTTAAGAATTGTACCAAGTGCATGAATAATTGAATTATATTAAGAAGATGTTATGCATGTCAATGTAACTTTCTCATTTTATGCTCAATTTACTTTACTTTCAGATTGTGGTTATCTAAATGTTGACTGTTATAAAACACTCCAACCAACAGCATGGATACCATTGTTAGATGCCAACGAGAAAAATGGTTGTATGCAGGTATGTGGTTATTTAAATTATGTTTCAGTTTAATTATGCAAAAAAGTTTGTTTGGGTGTGCTTTGTTGTAATTATTTCATGCACAATCAGTACTAGTATATTAGTAGGTAGATTTGCAAATACTAATACGTGATAACGTCTTCTATTTCCTGACCATAATCACATTCCGTCTGATATTGTGGATATGAACTGTCAGGTAAATATGAACACAGATGTAACAACACGCATGGTCTTGGTATAACATATGTTTTCTATTCGCCCTATTATGTGTCTGTACGTTATGAGTTCCTTGTTGTGATATCCGTTACGATTTCCGCATAAAAGCATGTTCGGTTCGTCTGTACTTCTAGTTGTTTGTAGGAGTTATTTGTGTTTGTTGGTGTCGAACACATATTGTGTTGTGTTTTTTGTTTTGTTTGTCTTCATCTTATATATTGTGTACCTAATGTTACCAGTTTCTCGGGATTGTCCATTCGAGATTGTCCCTTCGGTTTTCTCTGACGTTTATTCTAATATAACAGTTTGTGTGTTTTGAATTTGAAATTTATATCGTTTATGGTATTTATGATATGCATCCAAATACAACCCCATTAAATATTAGCGAATAATTACTGACTTGACGTTAAGAACCAATTAATAAATCGAAGACACAAGAAAACATAATCCTTTATAATGATTTATCAGGTTTCTGTGAGAGCTTCTGACATTCACATCCATCCTTTATAATGATTTATTACGTTACCGTGGTTTCTGTGAGAGCTTCTGACATTCACATCCATTCTTTGTTTGATATGTTGTCTTTGACCCAGATTATTCGTTGTCCGTATTATTGTCGACACATTATGTTATCGTCCTACAGCAGAATCTGATTATCAGACTGAACTGCTGTATCCACTTAACAAATGAATACTGTTATTCTTAGGTGGCAAGTAAAGGTCACAAAAAGGGACTTGTTGCTCCACATAAATGTTGCTATGGAGGCACGTGGTATGTTATGTTGGAGGAAGAGGAAATGGAAAAAACTTTGGGTATGTATATCAAGTAACCAACTAGCTACAATCTTGTTTTTACAACTTTCCAATCTTTTGATTATGAGCGTACATGATGATAGTTCTTGCTGAAACGCGTCGTGCTTTCTAAAGTATATATATCTACGTACAATATTACGATTACTAGATCGGCACCTCTCTTGGTTAACCATTGTGTTTCGGCACCTCTCTTGGTTAACCATTGTGTTTCGGCACTAACATGGTTTATTAGATATGGTTATGCTTGTTTACAGTTCCTTAATCAATCTAATGTCAATCTCCTTTAGGTTTAGGTTGTAGCAGAATTTGGATGTCCTGTTTAGTCTCGTTTGTTAACTTGCTCCTAATAATTTAAATTTGACTTTCCGATCATTTGACTATGAGCAGACCTGATAACGGTTATTCCAGAAATTAATTATCTATGTTTCTTTTTTTAGCTCACCTGTCCCAAAGGGCCACGTGAGCTATTGCCATCACTTGGCGTCCGTCGTACGTCGGAAACTACTAGACCAATTGAAACCAAACTTGGTCTGAATCATCACTAGGGTGTCTAGTTTCAAAATTGTGTCCGGTGAAGCCGTGCACCAATCAGCATGGCCACTGTTACTAAAAATAGAACATATGGTAAAAATTTTGAAGAAAATCTGTCTTGGAGTTATTGTCCTCTTTTCATCAAATTTTCAAAATTTTAATATTTTTCGTCTTATATTTCGATAACTATAAGAGATAAAGGTTAAGTTTGATTGTAAACATGTTCAGCATGTCAAGATCTACATACCCTGCAATTTTGAAGTAAATCTGAGTACCCATTTTGGAGTTATTGCCCTTTTTTCATCATTTTTTTTTATTTTAATACTTTTCGTATTATATTTCAAAAACTATAAGAGATAATTGCAAAAATGTGCAGCATGTCAAGATCTACCTACCCTGCAAATTTTAAATAAATACCATTCCCATCTTGGAGTTATTGCCCTTTTTTCATCAAATGTTCTAAATTTTAATACTTTCATCTTATACATTTTTATCTCAATAACTATTAGAGATAGAGGGAAAGTTTAAGCTGAAAAAAATGTTCAGCATTTCAAAAAAGTTCCCACAGTTGAAAATGTCCGATAACTGTATGAAGAGTTATTCCTCTTGAAAATCATTTTTGTTGACTTTCACTGCTTTTGGTTACTCAAATAATCAAAGGGAAGCAACTCTATTACAAAATGTGAAGTAGCAAAAGCTAAATTTTGAGAATCATTGACATTTATGTTTTTTTACAGCAATGTTGATAACTTACATTAAAGGGGGAACCCCTGTACAAATTTATTTGGAGAGGGGGTCTGCAATGACGAGGGCTACATTTGTTATTTTTTGACCGAAGTTATCAAGTTTTATTGACTGATGTTGTTATTACACCTAGGTGAGCTATACAGGCTCCTGGGAGCCTCTAGTTTTATTAACATTCACATATAGCATAATCTTTCATTCACATGAGTAGTAAACATAAATATTGGATTATGCTCATCATTTAATTAATTATACGTAAGACCATGTTTACATACGTACACCAGACTTATATCTAAATATGTGTATGTAATAAAAACCTAGATATCTAATTTAGTGCGCACGACGCGTTTCTGGAGTAACCTTCATCAGGTACGTTTCTGGAGTAACCTTCATCAGGTACGTTTCTGGAGTAACCTTCATCAGGTACGCTTCTGGAGTAACCTTCATCGGGTACGCTCAAAATCGAAAGATTGGAAAGCCAAATAATTTAAAGTTTTGGGAGCAATAGAACTAAAAGGGCCTAAACAGGATAGCAAAAATCGGTTATGATCATCTTAGGGGGAGAACCTTAGTTTTATTAATAGTTACATTATTTGGGAACTGTAAATATTTCTAATAAACAATGCCCGTGGCGAAGAACAGACTACTGTAAATATTTCTAATAAACAATGCCCGTGGCGAAGAACAGACTACTGTAAATATTTCTAATAAACAATGCCCGTGGCGAAG
>MJUT01002723.1:173599-184044 GCA_002080005.1 Gigantidas platifrons
AAAAAAAAAAAAGGATCATAAAGGGCTACGGTTCCGCAGCTAGAGATATATATGATTAAAAAACACACAAAAGATATATCAACGATATCAAGAAAATATTCAATTTAAAAAAGTGGGTTTTTTGTTTGTTTGTTTGTTTGTTTGTTTGTTTGTTTTTTTTTTGTTTTTTTTTCAATGCATATATATACATGTATTAGCTTTCTGGTATAAAAGGACAAAGTAATACATTAAAGCTGGTCCAGTGACATCCGAAAACGACATACTCCCTCAGGCATGGATGATCTTAGTTGATTTTGGCTATCCGGTGTATGCTCTTCTGTTTTTGTGCTCCCAAACACTTTTAAATTATTTAACTTTCCAAAATTTTGACATTGAGCGTAGCTGAGGAAGGCTATGTTCCACTATACTGATTATGTCCATTCACTAAGGCCGGTTCACACGGTAAGATTAATCGTATACTATTTTTTGCATTACTAGTCTATCCTTTTATACGACACCACCGTTCACACAGGTCTAGCAATTGTTTTTATACTTTTTACAAATATAGAAATCACTTTCCCTCCAAAACAAAATGATTCTCACTACTGATGAAGATGACATGGCAACAGCCTTATGTATCATTATTATTATTATTGGTGTTTTAAGAACGAGACTGGTCAATAGAAATCCTACTCGCAAGTCGTGTTGGGTCCGTCCTTGGATATGAAGATACCCAAAATTTGGGGCATTCCATGCACTTTTAGCAACAGAAGATCCTCAAAGTTTTTGGATTTTTTTGTAAGAATGGACAAAGTCAAGCTGTAACGTAGCTACAAGAATTGTGGAATATTTGTGTTAAATAATAATTGTTTTCGTTACCACACAGAAAGATGACAATTTCCCTGAAGAGATGTTTACCTGATGATCCTGATTGCTGTGTTGTTATTCATGAACAATAATTTACAATGTTTCTGTTTATAAACATTCATAATGTAATATTCATATCAGGGGTAAAGATGCTAACGATAAGCGTTATGCTTTTTCATATTTGGTATACTGCTAAAATTACATACGGTGTTTCTTCTTAGGATATACGATCACGAGCCATGTGGACTTCCAAGAATTTACATAAACATGTTCTATATAACCTGATGTTCTTATATTAGAGATTAGATTCGATGTCGTCACTATACCATCATACTTCTAGGTTTTAATAAAAGTTGTACAATTATTTTCATCTCTCTTTTAAAGCTCATTCCGTCACAAAGCATGCATTTGAAGAACTATTAGGACTTGTTTATCTCAGGGTTGTGTTCGCAGAAATGCAGTGACTGGACATATGAATGAAAGACATATATACGACACATTTTGAAATAGAGCAGTGCTCTAATCTAAAAACAAATGGGTTTTTTCCTGTGGTATATACTACAAAAAATAAGCAAATCACACGATATAATTGTCGCATATGATTAATGTTATCGTGTGAACCGGCAAGGTTTGGTGACTATGGTGCTCCCATCTTTCCCAATAATTAAGGAAACCAAAGAAACAGCTAGGCCTGCTTCATACATTGTTCTACACCTAAAAAGTGACAGTGAGGTCCGTTTGAGAACGAAACTTTGTGACAAAAGGGATTACAATTTTCTCACTGAGTTTTTCATTTCTATGTGGCAACATTCCAGCAGCATATTGATTCGATATTCAAGAGCTTGTGTTTTCTATTAGGATTTTTTTTTTATAGAAAATTGCGATTATCACTTTGAAATTATTACGGTCGCTATCATGGCTTGGTTTGTCGTTACGGAATATCTATGTCACAATTGACACCGAATAAGTTTCTTTGTCGTTACGGAATATCTATGTCACAATTGACACCGAATAAGTTTCTTTGTCGTTACGGAATATCTATGTCACAATTGACACCGAATAAGTCAAGTTTCTTTGTGCACTCACACCGTTTTCCTCGTACAAATCTCATCAACAAATATGACTCGTCACCGGATATTTAACATGTGTAACACGAAGGTTCCATCAATGAAACAGAATCTGGTTAATCTTACACAGTACCTGATTTTTGTGGGTCTTAAGTTTTTAGATTTTTATGTAATATTTTGTGGACCATTGTTCGTCCTATTGTACCTTGTCTTTTTATCATTATATTGCTTGTTCATCGATTTACGGCTTCTGTTCTGGGTACCTGTTTAGTATCTTTAAACTTTCCTTATCCTTTATGCATTTCCTTATGATTGTACAAATTAGAGAGAATACTACTTGTTGACAATTAACATGTGATATTTTATATGTCTCACTTCATGCACACCGTGGATAAGAAAAAAAACCAGTTTGAGGATTAATTTTCTAACATATAGAATTTAAAATCTATATGTAAGGTGAATTAAGCAAATCTTTCGTTTTTATTCCACTCAATTAAACAATCATCCATTTATTGCTGTCTCCTGCGTAAATATTATATTGATGTTTTAAAATAGGAAATTGTTACGTTTCAACATCAGCTTATTTCAGAAACAAATTATGCAATCGACCACCAATTAAATGTCACATAACTGCACTAGCAGATTCCAATTATACATTAACTCTCTAAAGTTACACAAATATATATGCTTTTAATTTGTTTATTTCATACATTTGTATTAATAAATGTTATAGTATTTAAAATGATGTTTTCCTCAACAGTGTCATTACTGTTTTCAAACTTATTATCAAATACAAATATCGAATAAGGACAGACAGACAAAATACGAAATGACAAACAATGTTTCACAGAAAACTATTTAGCTTGTGCAACAAGAACCCCACTAAAAACCGATGGTGAAGACGGGTGCTCCGGAAGGATAAGCACTATAGTATGGTTTTTGCATCAGTATCAGAATAGAACTTGCATAGATTCAAGACGAAGAGACACAAATGAATGTAAATGTAATTCCATCATCGTTATTAGGGCCGTCTTTATTGAATACTGCTGACTATTAAGACTTTCTCGACCGCATTTCAGCAAAGTGTTACTGATATCAATGATATGTATCAGACCTTCTATAATATGATTAGCAATTCAAAATTTAAGACAGGTTCATGATTAAGCAATGGCGATGAAGGATTTTCCGTAATCTCAAAAGGTGATACTTCATCTAACTTAAAGGAAAACTCCATGATCTTAAGTTGGCGTGAATATTTAAATGACAGTAACTAAAAGACATTTGTGCTAATGAATGTTAAAAATAATATACCGTAAGGTAGAATTTGGTGATTGAAGTTGCCTGTTGCACCAAACAATGGGGGTCGCCATTTTTCAGCACTCTGCAATGTGCGGAGACAAGGGACATAATCCATTCTCGGATTATACCTGCAATTAGAGCTCTTCCGAAAGAGCCGTGACGTCATAAATCCGGTATCGTATAATATGAAACAGGCACGGCCTTGAATACTCGCGAATCTGAAAATTATCTGGCAATTTCACACTCATCCATTCCATCAAAAAGTGTTGATATTTGTTGGGCCGAGATATATCGGGGCCGGGACGACTTTTTTTAGTCTCATTCAATCGAGTTGTCGTTCCTAACGAAATCGCAAAAGTTAACTTCCGCGTAGAAGCAAAAATTCTTGTCAGTATGTCAGAAGAGATTTAATCAATTAAAAAATATCAATATAAGTAAAACAAGCTACCAAAATAACTTTTATTACACACGGGTTCCGGGTTTCAGTAATATCGGACGTACGAGAGAGGGTACGAGACTTAGGATCACCTTTGCGCTTTATGTTACGAAGATCTTCATTAGTTGAGTGTGTTAGTGTGTTACAGTGAACGTGTTTACAAATGCGCAGATTTTTTTTTATCCGTCAGTATGTGAGACCATGTTTGTCAAACAGATTCTAAGTACACATTTTATATACCATAAAGAGCTCGCTGACGCTCGCATAATATGATAATAGGTGTTACCTAACTTGGGACGAAGTCCAATAATTTTTTTAAACAATATATCGGGGAACAAACTCCGGACAGTTTTCGTATCCGCTACAGAACATGGTTCATGAAGTAGTAAATAAACTTGATTGTACTATAGCTTTAGTTTGCACATTTTGTTGTTCATGTGCGATGCTTTATTCACGAGAAAAGCCGTCATTAATTTTATACATCATAAAAATTATAAACATTGTCGGTCATCTTTGTTTATGGTTGCCAAGGACTACTTCACGCTCTATCTCGCGATATTTTGAACAGGTTCCACTTCTCACGAGAGCTGCAACTTGATTTTTTTTTCTACATCCTTGTACCCGTTCATGATTTTATTAATACAATATGTCGTTTTTAGTACTTTGATACTCGTGCCCCTACAAGAGCAATTTTTTACTGCATCGAATTTTTTGCAGAAACCCACTGTAGCTGTACCAATCGTAACTACTCGGCCATTCTCGCCACCCTGCAAAAAACCTCGTATGCAGAAAGGAGAAATTCTTCTTAAATTGTTTGCCGGAAGTTAATTATATATAAGCTGCACAAAAATCTAGTCCACGAAAATACAATATGGAAGACTTACTAAGTAAAATCTTTAATCATGCAAAACTAATTAAAACTTTAACTTTTATCCATGAAAATAATTGAAATATAGAAAATTGTTTAAAATATAACTTTATCAAACTTTCATGTAACTGACATGTGAAAAGTAGTACGATTTATACGCCTAATGCATACGAGGTTATTTGCAGGGTAGCGAGAATGGCCGAGTAGTTACGATTGTAGCTGTACATGTATTGCTTCCGGTATGTCATTTCCGGTGCATGAAAATTTAGGCATTAGTATATAGAAAAAAATTGCTATTTCTACCATAGTTGGGACTTCGTCCCATATTATATCAGCATTGATCAGTTGCAATTTTATCATTAAAAATTCGTAAAAATAACGTCGTATAAATTTATCTTTTGATATTTACAAAATCATTATGACTTCATGTTAATCATTTTAGTTGCACTAACGAAAAGGGAAAAGATGAGAACTGATTTTGTTTGTGCAATTACCGATCAGGACAGGACTACCTGTCAACACATGATCATCGATCAGTGACCTCGAAAAACATGGGAAAGTACGACAACATTGGGGACAAAAAAAACATGTCTAAGCATAAAACGAGTTAAAATGACAGTTATTTAACCTACGGCCAATCACGTAAAACATGAAATTATACGTACTACGTAGACACCCCCCTTTCCGATACAAATAAACTCCTTTGTTTTTGAAAATGTAACATGGGATGGGGATATTAAGAACAAAATTAGAACCATATACAATTATAAACATTGTATAGCAGTTGATCTGATATTAAAACATAACCAAACGGGCACGATGTTGGGAAGAGTCAGATGCATGTTATTTATTCAACTAACATGATCCGGACCTGTGACGTCACATGAATAGGTGTCATGGCCGCTTACACTCCGACAGGAAATTCCAAATATTCACATTTTTAATTGGGTATATTAATGTTAATAAAGGTGCTTTTTTTAAATAATAAGTTATTTACGAATAAAAAGTTACAATGAATTGAATTAAATCAACAGTTTTCAACTGACTGGAGTATTCCTAAATTAATATTTGAGATTTGCAAATGTGACACCTTATTCGCATGCCAAATTTTTGCTAACTTATATATGCAATAAATAATCACACAACCTAGTTTCTACAACTATCCAAAAGGAGTGTCCTCGGGTTTGCAAGAAGAATCCTCACACAGCTAGCCCTTAGGATATAACGAAAATGAGTGGAACATTTCATGCTCCTTGTACGTGAAAGAGAACCAGTGTTGGCTCCAAAATGAGCAATAGTTTGTTAGGAGTGGTCGTTCGTGGCCAGTTGATGGTCGTTCGTGGCCAATTGATGGTCGTTCGTGGCCAATTGATGGTCGTTCGTGGCCAATTGCAAGTCGAATTTCTTTTAACAATATCCATTTTATCCTCCTTTTTTACCCTGTGACAATCTAAGCATCCACATCAACCCATATGCCCACATTGTCATGATGTACAGTTTGTCAACATGTTTTCACCATGAATATATTTACAATACTACTGACTTATCTTTTATCAATCAATCAATCAATCAATCAATCAATCAATCAATCAATCAATCTCGTTAACTACTAAAATAATACCAAGTTCGTTCTTGTACACTGGAAATTACTAATCAATACTACACACATGTACATAATTGAAAATTACTAAAATAAGACCTCCTCTGTACTAGCTATATATAGTATACTGAAAATCACTGATATAACACGACATCGGTACTATACACAGGTATCTTTGTAGAAAAAAAATCGACGAGTCCCAACTCGACAGGACTGAGACTGGATTGTCAAAAAGACTGTTAAAAAATATATACTACCTAAATAGATACCGTCCATTTGTTGTAACTTTGAATCTTTTGAATCTTTATGTAAGTCTTCTACTGAGAAGGATTCGGGAAAAAAAACGTTTAAAAAAAAAAAATTTTAATCAAATTCTTCAAATGGTTGAATTCAAAATGTGATTAAATAGTCTATTTTTTAATTAACCACAGTGTTCACATATTTTCAATAGGTGTCATTAAACCCGAACCAGTCTATACTAAATTATCTAAATTAAATAGATTAATTTAATCAAGTATTATTATGCTTTCTGTAAATTTCTTCTGTAATATAAGTTCATACGATATTTTGGCATATATCACAAAGAATTATATAGCGTTGAAATACTATGTGAAAATCACTGGCGTCGACGTGTTACGATCATCCCAACATGGCGGATGGAAAAACCGGTAAATTTTGTTAGGCCATTTTCTCCATGTTAACAGTTTATTTTCATATTTGTATTGTGTCAAGAAACATGTTGTTAAGTCAGTTCATTGAAAGGTTGTTTTCCATAACATGGAAATTTGACGAGAAGAAAGAAAATCGAGATACAAAAAAACTCGATGATGATCGTAACTCCGTCGATTGATGATCGTAACTTACACCATTTTAAGTAGAAAGATGATCGTAACTCAAAATTTTCTAAATTTTCATTTGTAAATAAACATCATACTTAGCGGCCACGATATACTGCTTTAAAAAATGAAAAAATTAAGCGCTCAATGAACCGGCTCGGCGCGATTTTTTTAAGTGCGCCCCCGGCCGGATATTTTCCTTCCCATTTCCGACTTGTGTTCTACAAATAGTTTTCATTGTTTACATCGCATGCATCGACATTGTATACATAATAAAGTAACCCCCAAAAACATTATAAANACTTGAAATCCTGGATCCGCCCCTGATACTGATAGTGCGCCAACTCCGGACACACCGGACTAAACAATACTTATTTAAAAAAAAAATCGATTTACATCAATAAAGTTAATTCCTTTTTATATCTTGTTTTAATATGGAGACGAAGCGACTTGCACATTTGGGGCCGGAAATACTTGGGACGAACGGGTGGTACTAAACAAAGACTGGTAAAGACTGGTCAAGAATGGAGAAGAGATGTCTTTAAAAATCGATTTATATAAAGAAATAAAGATTGAAAATGATTAAATATGACTTATTATTGCTTTTTAGATGTAAAAAAAATCATATTATATCACAAAATATTAAATTCCGTCACAAAATATAAAATTTCCTCGTTCCACGGTAGGGGCAGCGTCCTGTAGTAATGGCGTCCATTAGGTATTTAGCGTATTTATACAGTTCATAGTAGTCAAATTACAAAGTACAAATGTTAATAAGTTAATTTCAACCATATTTTTATATTTATAATGTTTTTGGTTACTTTATTATGTATACAATGTCGATGCATGCGATGTAAACAATGAAAACTATTTGTAGAACACAAGTCGGAAATGGGAAGGAAAATATCCGGGTGTTCATATTGGACAACCATAATCCACATGAACTAGTAGAATATGGAAGAGTAAAAACCTAAAAATACGTTTTTCGGACCATTTTTTTGTGTGGGACCGGAAGCTGAGTCAGCGTGCTCTATGACCCCATTAACGATTTCTGATTAAAGCAATGCTTGAAGGAAAAAATCGGTAAGTTCATGTAAATGTAAAAGACATATGGATATTTTGTAACGGTTACATGAGAAAATTGTGCGTTAACGACGTTTTCTTCCAATAAATTCGTTTTCAAAAGCAAAAATAAACCTAATCTAATATAATAAAACAATTATTCGTATAATTCCCTATACAAGCATGTATCGGAAATAAAAATCCATCAATCTAAAAAAAAAATCTACTTTCGTTTTACTTATTTCATGTTCTATTTAGTCAAAGTATCACCAATAGCGCGCGTAACGTCAGAATAAAAAAATCTTCTTTATAGAATAAAAACAGACCATGACCGACAAAACGAAAGTTCGTTGTTCGCCTTCAAGACAGGAGAATAACACAGACATTGACAAACAGCTTTATAGACAGAAATTAAACAAGTCTTAAATAAAAATAACTGATATTATAATCAAATTAATAAAAAAAAAAAAAATAAGAAGAAAAAAAACATAAAAAAAATAAAAATATTTGGGAGGAATGCGGGACCCAAACTTTTTAAATTTGGCATTGATCAATTATACTTGGGACAAAATTACGGGACCCACCCCCACAATGTTCATAGCCTTGTCGTGGCGTGGGGGCTCTTCCATATTCTACTAGTTCATGTGGATTATGGTTGTCCAATATGAACATCCGGATATTTTCCTTCCCATTTCCGACTTGTGTTCTACAAATAGTTTTCATTGTTTACATCGCATGCATCGACATTGTATACATAATAAAGTAACCCCCAAAAACATTATAACTATAAAAATATGGTTGAAATTAACTTATTAACATTTGTACTTTGTAATTTGAATACTATGAACTGTATAAATACGCTAAATACCTAATGGACGCCCTTACTACGGGACGCTGCCCCTACTGGAACGAGGAAATTTTATATTTTGTGACGGAATTTAATATTTTGTGATATAATATGATTTTTTTTACATCTAAAAAAGCAATAATATCGTGCAAGGTCCAGTTTTCGTGGGTGTTCTCTTTTCGTGTATTTTCCGGAAGTCTCGAGATTTCGATCGTGACCTCACATTTACGAGAGTTTTAGCCGTAATTAGGAAGTGGAACGTCGCTGGTGTTTATTTACTTTTGCTGTACAATATGCGGTCAACATAGATAAATAGGAATCATTCACCGCTTCTCCCGTTTGGTGACGCTACTGTTCCATAAGTGGTTAATTGTGCGTTTGAATCACAAAGACGCTTGTATCCTAACGTTAACCTAATGACGGCACTGAATTATAAAACTTGGATGGTGCAAACATTGAAGCTTAACTAGTACAGCGCGGGTGACATTACCTGTTAGAAGTATAGATTTAGTTGACGAGTATATGTAAAATAAAAGTATTATCTTTAAGTCGCAAGAAAAGAGTTTTTATTATGACCATATTAAGAAATAAAACGGACGTTTACAAGCCATATCGGCATGTACCTTGGTGTAGCCTATACATGTTCATAAAAGGTCTACATGATGTTTGGTTACTCACACTGCAATACTGATGAACTTCATTACAACATTTTAAAGTATACCTGAATTTCGGGAAATACTACCTCCAAGTGAACAAAATAGAATAATAAAGTCCCTGTCTCCACATACCGTCAAATTTTGAATTAATATATCTAGGTCTCTCTATATTTAGGCAATCTTCAAATCTAAATCACACTCTTTCAACTTATTTGGTACAAAATTATACAGATAATATATTCCTTCTTCGTGTAGTGTTATCAACTGTTAAAGATTCGACAACAAACGGGTTAATCAGCATTTACACTGTAAAAAATCGGTGTTATGTTACACCATCTACAGCGTAAATAATTTTAAAAAGAGGTGTTTCCGCAGTATGTGGTGTAAGTTAAGTTGGACTTTACACATATAACATACATTTAATGTTATATGGTGTCAACTGTCCTAAATAAAAAATCTTTCCGCAAAAATGATACAGATTTTCATCAGTAATGTAAACTAACTCCAAAGTTTATGAACTAAATCATTGTAACAAGATCACTTTGCCTTGTCAGTGTAACGATGACATATAGACGTGCGTGTACACACCACAGGCGCTTAGTTCGCCTTCATACCATATATATAGCTGGTGTATAATTATCGGATCGCTGAGCTGTTCGTTCGGGAAGTTGTTTATTACTGGCCGTTTTTAAATTTATTTTGAATAAGCTCCCCTTTAAATGATATAAAAGTACCAACTATGCTACTTGAAAAGGTGTCTATACACACAGAAATTATATTTGCTCATTGTTACAAGGTTTTTTTTTATTATTACTTGTTCTTTTTGTGTTTGTTGAAAATTGTATATTACTGCCTAAAGGTATAAATGAATTTGTTGTGTTCCTGTGTATTGTACATGTATGGTTTTGATTTTTCATCCTTTTACCCA
>MJUT01002723.1:184595-203753 GCA_002080005.1 Gigantidas platifrons
TTTTTACATCTAAAAAGCAATAATAAGTCATATTTAATCATTTTCAATCTTTATTTCTTTATATAAATCGATTTTTAAAGACATCTCTTCTCCAGTCTTGACCAGTCTTGACCAGTCTTCACCAGTCTTTGTTTAGTACCACCCCTAGAAATCATTCTTTTCCGCTTACAGCATTCGCAATTTTTTTAAAGATCTAGTTATGACTTCAAAATAATATTAAAAAAAAATGTAAAATTTAAAAATTATCTGAATTTATACAAAATAGGCACAAGGATTTATATAGTAAGAATATAAATCCTTGATATGCATTCACAGATCTTTATTTTTTTTCGGTCCATAAGCGACAGTATTATGAGTCATCATAACATGTGAAATCATACCTGAGTTTAGAAAAAACTCAAACAAATAATAGATCTGTAAAAGATGGAAGACAAGTTAGCTGTCATCACAGAAAAATTGTCAAAGAGAGAAACTGATAGACAATCTGAAATCCAACGGCGTAACGAGGAAAAAGATTCATCTAAATCAATACAGGAAAATGTAAAACATTTTAACGACATTTTTTCCAAAGAAAAGTCAACAGTCGAGAATGAACTGGAAGAGTGTCGTCTAGAAAACAAAACAACAATGATTTCCAAACTTGACTTACTATCAAAACAAGTACTTAAACTACAAAAATATCTGACAGAGTCCACATTATTTTTGCCTGCATATGAAGTGCGACAAGGACAAGAAACCATTGGAAACCTTCAACTAAAAATACAAGAAAAACGGGAAGAGTTAATACCAAAGAAGAAATTTACCTTCAAATCTAAGAAAAAAGCTGAGCAAAGTATTACGGAACCAGTTTCGCTGAGTAATGGAAATAGTGACAAGAAACCTGACAATACATTGCAGGTTGATTTAGCAGAGTGTAAGTTTGTTGACTGTCAGGATAGTAGTTTGATGAAAACAGACAATGATATTTTCCAGAAAGATGTTTCACTTGCAAGGTTAACTAATTGTACCATTAGACTTTTTGGAGCGCCATCAACTGTACATGTTAAAGAGTTGAAGAATTGCCAAGTTCTATGTGGTCCTGTTTCCAGTTCAGTTTTTGTATCTGATTGTCAGAATTGTGTATTTGTTATAGCTTGTCAACAGTTAAGGACACACAGTACTGTACATTCAAAATTTTATCTTCATGTGACAAGTAGAGCTATAATTGAAGATTGCTCAGACATATACTTTGCACCATATAATCTTCAGTATGATAACCAGGATGAACACTATAAAGAGTCTGGACTTGATAAAGCAAAAAATAATTGGCATGATGTAGACGACTTCAACTGGCTAGCTAGCGATGCACATTCTCCAAACTGGTCTATCCTACCAGAAGAAGAACGCATACTTAAATTTGATTAATAGACATGTTGTATACATAGATGTCATGTAAAAAAGCGATACTATTTACACCTGCACATTTCCCCTGTGAAAGTGACAAGTTACCAAAATACATTAATTTGTACACTACAAAATTGTAAATTGTTGTTAATTACTGTGCTATGTGTTTGATCTACTGTGATATACATGTACATATTTAGTTTGATAAACTTGAATTCCAATCTTTATTTTTACCTGAGTATACATGTAATACTTTATTAAAACTTAAAAGAACCAAACCAAAACAAGGGCCCGGGTGGCTCAGTGAGTTAGGTCGTTGGATCTAACAACTCATACAAGCCTATCACCAATACGGCGTGGGTTCGCGTCCGGCTTGGTAAATTACAAAAAAGGGTGCACTCGACTCACAGCTGCAAGTGATAAAGTTTACCAGTTGCTTGCCCATGGTCGGTGGTTCTCTCCGGGTACTTCGGCTTCCTCCACCACTAAAACTGGTCACCATGATATACATTTGTAGCTGAAATATTGTTGAAAGTGTGGCGTTAAAACACCCAAAATCAAATCAACCAAACCAAAACAAAGATCTGTGTTCTGATTATCTGACTATCCAATTCTTACACATGCACTTTAAATGGTACATGTATATGCCGAATAATGATTTTTCCAAAACATTGGAACACATTATTCTTACCCACGTACAAATGTACCTTCCAAGCTTTTAATTAAATTTATAACAAAAGGATATAAATGAACATGAATATGAATGATTATCCATAATAAAAATAACTAGTTATGGATCAGATAACATGATATACTAAAAATGTAATTGCTGATCTTCATCTCACAGTCAACCTCATTGGTGGTGTAATGGTTAGCGTGTTTGCCTCGAGTGCAGTAGATCGTGGGCTCGGGTCAAACCACAGACAATAATATTGATATTTATTGCTTCTACGCTAAGCATGCAGCATTAAGGAGAAGGAGCAAAGACCGGTTGGCTCGGAATCAGGATAATGTGTCAGTGGGGAGACATGTCTATCCACGGACTGTTGTTTTCAGTGAGATAGCACTATAAAAATCCAACTAAGCATGTGGGTCTAGTACAAAGCAGACCTCCTCGTCATATCATAGAAAATCTCGTCATGATATAGCGGAAACATTGCTGGGTTGGCATTAAACAACAATCACTCATTCCCAAAAATACCCTCCTTTTCCAAAATTTGTGAGAAAAATGGTGAATGTGTCCTGTATACATGTAACTATCCTACATGTACCATGAACATGGACACAACTGTGGAATAATAACATTTCAGAGAAATAGAAATGTTCCTGTTATGGAAATATTTTCAGGTTCTTATTTACATGAATCAATAGAAAAAAGGTTGCAAGAAAAAGATATATACATAGTTAATTCTGAAAAATACAATTTTTAATGCTATGTATAACATACACGTCAAGTGAGCAATGTTTTGTTTACATCATGTTGAAATCAAGTTGAAGATTAGATGAAGAAGTCGTCCTTGTATTAGACCACACACAGGTAGATTTTTTAGCCCTAATCCACTGAAACAACGGTCCGCGGGTAGACATGTCTCTTCACGCAGACACATTATCCTGATTCCGAGCAAACCCCTTACTACTACGTGCTAGGCAAAGCAACAGCAAATGCCTATTATAGTACTTGGTTTTACCACAGGGCCTTAATGTCAACTATCCATGTATCTTACTACCTTAATCTATGTATAAACATTAATAAGTTTTTAACGAAAAAAGTAAGAAAAAATGCACTTGCCGAACGTGAATGGAAGAATGCATCATCCCTACATGTTCACTATGTTTGTAACTACATTAATTAAGCACACACTTTAAATATATAAATCCATTTGAAAGATAATTCCAAATTGAATGTTTGGTGGGTTCATTTAATTAAGATAAAGGGCGTGTTTGATGAAGTATATTATAAGAGGGAGGCAGGAACTGCTTCATGAGTATCTGGGTTCACCCCTAGGATTGGGTGCATGGGGTCCACGTTGTTCATCTTTTTGGTTTTCTGTGTTGTGTTTGTTTGTATTTGTCCTGTGTCTTGTGCACCCATGTTGCCAGCATCTGTGGATTGTCCATTCTTGATTGCTCCTTCGGTTTTCTTTAACGTTTATTAAGCTTGGGTAGTCCATTTTCAATATAACATTTTGGTTTTTTTTTCCATGTCATCATTGAATATAAAATATGTAGAATATCATATAATAATTCATGTATGTATTGGAGAAGCCGTTTCGAAGTTGTGAAACTTGTGTTCTGTGCAATTTTTTTTTTTTTTATTATTTAACAATAATATTTGTTTAAAGTGAACACAGTCAACAATACCCTATGATTTGACCTGACACTACCACACTAAAGGAGAGCACAATAACTATAACAAAACAGATGAGGTTTGTATTACATATGTATTTACAGGGAAAAATAATAAACAATCGTTTGTATTTTTGCTTTGCCACAAATTCCGTAACAGTTGTTAATTTAGTGATGACCAGCAATTAAATACGAGATCTCTCTTGATTAATTAATGAGATCTCTGAATCAATTTAACACTCTTTAATAGAGCTCATTGATCAAATGGAACTAGAGATCTCTCTAAATTAATTGCACCGCTCATTACTTCAAATAAAGAGTTCTTCATATTAATGGTAACATTAGCCAAGTCTAATTAGTCTTCGGATGTTAGAGGTTGCTTCCTAAGATAAACCTCATCATGATATTAGCCAAGTGTAAAGATGTAGCTTCTCTGGGTTTGGATTTAACACAAGTACATATGAATCGAGACTGTTTCAGAGAGCTCTGAGACTTCAGGGATTTGAATGGTGGGAATGAATATGGATATCCTTTTCAAAAGATTTTCGTCTACAGAGGAGGCTATCTTTGGGCACATGTATCCATTTTGTGATTTACACCGATGGCAAAACGTTCACATCGTAGACAAATTGTTTTGAAATCAGACCCCATTCTTTGTTCACTGACAGGGCACCTGCTAATGTAAAGAAAAATTATGTCCTCCAGGACAATATTTCATGATTATATTGTCATGGAATTTTGTCTTATCTATGATATTTTGTCCTTTATCTGGACAGTATAATATCATCTTATGGACAATATATCATAGTGAAACTGTGTCCTAACAAAGGGAGATAATTATAATTCCAATTCAAAACTTGGACATTGTATGTTAATATATTTCAAATTGAATCAAATATAGAGTAATAGATATCATTTCTATGACAAAGAAATCTCTTATATTTTGAAATAAAGTATAGTATAAATATGTGAAACATAAAAATATCATATATCAAGTTGATATCGGACATTATTTCACAGTTAAATAATGTCCAGTAAGAATGGACAATATCTCATGATGGAGGACACAATTTCATTATGAAATAATGTCCAGGACACTATTTCATTATGAAATAATGTCCATGGACAATATTTCATATGATATTTTGTCTGGAGGACATTATTTCATGAAGGACACTTTTATGTTACACTAACACATTGAACTCGCCTTAAATATGTTACACTGGAATGAGTAATGGAAAAGTAAAGTAAAGTAAATTTTATTTAAAGTCGACACACATATATATATATATATATACATGCAACAAAGAAATGGAATATAAGGACAAAAAAATATATTTTATGTTTGCAAAAAACAGTACAACAGTGGGGGCCCCCTGCGATTTTTAAGATAGGCCACCACTGATGTATTGCCTGGCACTATTATCACTGAAAAGGAGGCAAGATCTTTCTGGGTAAGGGGACTAGTCTTATTTCTATGATGTTGATGTGTTCTTGCTTTTCAGCATGAAACTTAATCACTGACATGGACTTCTCTGCTACGAGTACTGCCTATTACAGAAGGGACGAGTATATGCACAGTGTTAATGGCATGATTGATAATCACAATATTTCATGATATTTTCCATGCACATCCACCATCCGGGGTCCTTAGTAATGATGGCAGTATTGGAATTAGTGTTTCTAAACCTCGCGAAGGCAGTTGGATTCTAGGGTCTGAAAAAAAAAAGATGAGACCGCATATCGAGGCTACCCATGGCCAGATGCACTACAATCTGATATAGAATTAAGATAGCACAGAAGAAAGAGAAAAGGAATAAATAGTTAGTTCTCATATGCTACAAACTTGAATAATCATAGGAAGGTCGCTTATAAAATGTTCATTCTTGTCGACTGGAAATCCAAGATTGCCATCAATGCTAGACAAGTTTAACATAGTATCATTTTGGGGGGTAAATACTTTTTTAGCTCACCTTGTGACGGAACAGAAGTTCCTCTAGAAAATTTATCATGTAATAAAAGTTCCAAAAGGAATTTATTTTATGTAATACATGTTCCACTGACATAATAAAAATACCAGTACAATGAAACATGTATTACATAAAATAATTTCCTAGTCGGAACTTTTATTATATAATAAATTTTCTTAGATACAAATATTATAAGGAACAAATAAGTTCAAAATGGAACAAATATTACATAAAATATTTTCCGATCCAGAAATAAATTTGTTAGGTACAAGTATTATATAATATTTATTCTGGTATGTACAAGTATTATATTAAAGTAACTTTTATTATATCATTTACCTATTATAAATGTACCTCTCAAAGGTGGAACAAATGTCATACAGGTGGAATAAATATTACATAAGACTTGTTCCATGGAATAAATATTATTCAATAATTTTTTCCTTTTGGAACAAATATACGGTTACAACCTGACCCAAAGGGTCAGGTGAGCTATTGTCACCACTGAGCATCCGTCGTCTGTCGTCAACTTTTCACATTTTAATCAACTCCTCTGAAGCCACTGGGCCAATTTGAACCAAACTTTGGTGGAATGGTCCTTGGATGGCCCCCTTCCAAAATCGTGTCTGGTGATCCCGACTTCCAACCAAGGATGGCCGCCACGCTAAAATAGAAACTAGAGGCTCCCAGGAGCCTGTAATCGCTCACCTGGTTTTCAATTTTACATCTAAAGTTAATAGAAAATGGGGGTGTTACACATAATTTTGAAAGTGGGCCACCCAAAGATCATTTCAACTCAAATTTCTGAGCAAAAGATTTAGATGTGATTTTTTTCTCATAATAATCCTAAATGGAATAAACTGGCTGAAAAAATCTCACAGAAAAACCCAGAATATATGTTAAACTACTCATTGCCATGTAGCTGCAGCTAAAATATGAGCTCATTTTTATTTATACTAAGGCAGCAATGGACAATTGAAGAAATTTCTATTTTTAGTAACAGCAGCCATCTTGAATGGAGGGCAGGGCTGTCGGACACAATTTTGAAAGGGACCCCCACAGGGACCATCCCTGCCAGGTTTGGTTTAATTTGGTTCAGAGGAGACGATTTAAATGTGATCTTTTATCAAAATCTGCCTAATTTGCATAATCAGTATAAATCGGCTGAAAGAAATATTTCACAGAAAAGCCCGGAATATATGTTAAACTACTCCTTGCCATGTAGCTGCAGTTAAAATTTGAGCTTATTTTGACTTATACTAAAGCAGCAATGGACAATTAAAATTTCATCCCCCTTTTTCTATTTTTAGCTTGGCGGCCATCTTGGTTGGAAGTTGGGATCACCGGACACAATTTTGGAAGGGAGCCATCCAAGGAATATTCCACCAAAGTTTGGATACAATTGGCCCAGTGGTTTCTGACGAGAAGATTAAAATGTGAAAGTTTACGATGTACGACGAACGCCAAGTGATGGCAAAAAAGGGGGGATGAAATTTTAATTGTCCATTGCTGCTTTTTGGCTGGGATGGTTCCCTTTCAATTTTGTGTCTGACAGCCTTGCCCTCCATTCAAAATGGCTGCTGTTACTAAAAATAGAAATCTCTTTAGTTGTCAATTTCTGCTTTATTACAAATCAAAATGAACTCAAATTTTAACTGCAGCTACATGACAATGAGTAGTTTAAAATATATTCTGGGTTTTTCTGTGAGATTTTTTCAGCCAGTTTATTCTGTTTAAGAATATTATAAGATAAAAATCACATCAAAATTTTTTGCTCAGAAATTTGAGTTGAAATGAGCTTTGGGTGGCCCACTTTCAAAATTATGTGTAACACCCCCATTTTCTATCAATTTTAGATGTCAAATTGAAAACCAGGTGAGTGATTACAGGCTCCTGGGAGCCTCTAGTTTAATTATTCTTCTCTGAACAATTGAAAAACAAACTTTTGAAATGTAAATGTTAGCTGGAATGTTCCTTGGATAGTAATCTACAAAATATTAGTTTTTTTTGTGTTGATCGGAAATCCAAGAGGGTCATTCACTATTGTATGGGAAATACCTTTATGTAGAACTCTACGGGAAAAGAAATAAGAAAATTCTCAAATGTTACAGCTAGACATGATTGAACCCAAACTGTACAAGAATTATCTATGGATGACACCTTACAAAGTTGTCATTTTTGTGTGAATTAGAAATCCAAGATGGCTGCCATAACCAGTGTTTAACCAGGTGTATTAAAACACTAGTTAATTTCTTTAAGATTTTCTACTAAAAAACCTTTTCGAGTATACCTGGTCATCTTTTTTTAAATTTAACCTTTCCAACACCACATACAGTCAAATCTGCCCATGCGGTCACCTCTATTAAGCAGTCACCTGTATTAAAAGGTCACTTTTTTCTTGTCCTGTCATAGACAATTTTATATGAATTGAACCTCTTTTAAGGGGTCACCTGTCTTATAAGGCCACAATTTCTTGGGTCCCAAGGGTGACCTCTTAATACAGGTTTGACTGTATTTTCTGAAATGTAAATGTTTCTTCTAGCTATGTTCTGTCAGAATATTATGGGATGTTTAAAATCCTGCAGTGAAATGCGATGTAATCCCCAGAAATTCAGCATTTATAGGTCACATCAACACCTCCATACACGATTAAAATATGACTAATTCCAATTAAATTTGGATTCAAAATATATATTGACCTTCAATTAACAAATTTTATTCATACATCTAATATTTTTCATAATACAACAAACCAAATGGAACTTTCTCCTTATATTCTAATCTCTGATTGGTGAATTAGTGTTTTTTTAACCAATAAAGACTTAGGCAAACTTCTAAAATTTCTAAAAACACATTTACCAAGAGAAAAACTTCAGAATCATGCTATTTTATTATTTATCATGACATTTCATGACAGTTATATTGTGCACCTAATGAGATTTGAAGATATGAACAACAAAAGATGTTAAATTTTTCATGCTTTTTCTATGAACATATATTTAATGTCCCTACAGTGCTTGGAGGCAAAATAAAATCCACGTTGGTCAGATGTGTTTTCTAAGGCGAAGGTATAGTACCAGTTAGAGGGAAACAGCACAGGAACACCATTCTGATAGTCAGAACAACACGATGTCAACATAAAATCAAAAAGAAAAATGAACAAATGTGTCCATATATAGGAAATGGATGTCTCCTCTTCCAGTAATTGCAAAGTTAAATCGGTACATAACTTATGAATCACAAAACATAATACACCTGTGTATTAAGGTTAAACACATTATCATATGTGAACATTTTAAAACATTTGGTCTAGGGAAACTAATGTTGCAGCATGAAAACCACCAATTTGCCATTTTTCAAATTATTAAGGTTGATTTGATTTGATTTTTGGTGTTTAACGCCACTTTCAACAATATTTCAGCTATATCATGGCGACCAGTATTAGTGGTGGAGGAAGCCGGAGAGAACCACCGACCATGGGCAAGCAACTGGTAAACTTTATCATTTGCGGTTGCGAGTCGAGTGCACCCTTTTTTGTAATTTACAAAGCCGGGCGCGAACCCACGCCGTATTGGTGATAGGCTTGTATGGGTTGTTAGATCCAGCGACCTAAGTTCATTGAGCCATCCGGGTCCCCAAATTATTAAGGAGTATAACTGGAACAATAACAGGAATAATAACCATTATAACTTGACCTGTGGGTACTAACTGTGCTCCTCATCTCACCGACTTGTTCCTTTATTTGTATGACACAGACTTCATACAGGGGCTTCCAAACAAAAATGAAAAGCTAGCCTGCTGCTTTAATATTTCATGTTCCTCTATATAGACGATGTCCTTTCACTAAATAATTCCAAGTTAGGTGATTTTCGATCGCATTGAGCTTGAAATAAAGGATGCCACATAAACAGCTATGTCTGCTTCATACTTTACCTACACTTAGAAATTGACAATGAGGACCAATAAATGAATGAAACTTAACAACAAAAGAGATGATTTCAATTTTCTCATTGTGAACTTTCCATTTATATTTAGCAAAATTTCAGCAGCACCTGCTTATGGAGTATATATCTCGCCGTTGATACGATATTCCATGGCTTTTGGTTCCCATCATGCTTTCCTGGAGAGAGTTGCTGTTAACAAGGAAGCTACTGAACCAATGGTTTCAAGTGGATAAGAGTTGAAGTCATTAATTCCAAAGTTTTACGATCGCCATCATGACTTGGTTAACTGTTGTGCAATATCTATACCACAAATTACCACAGATATATTCCAGCACCAGAGTTCACCCCATGTTTATTGAGGGTCATGTTGTTCAATCTTTAGTTTTCTGTGTAGTGTTGTGTAGATAATTGTTTGTCCTTTTTCTTTTGGTCATTGTATTGTCTGTCCTTTGGTATCTTCAAACTTTTCTGTGTATTGTGGTCAAATACATTGTGCATTTCAAAACATTTAGCAGTTACAGAAAGGTTTCCTGAGATTTGCTAGGCATAATCCTTGAATTACAAAAGGAATAATAACTCAATTTAAATGTGAATTGTGCATTGTGGTGAAAAAACATTCTTTAACAAGTTTCCAAGGATATTTGTAGGCTAGCTTAAGCTACTGAATGGAAACCTGAGAAATTTATATTTGTAATTTGCATTTTCCAGAACGATAAAGTATTAAAGTTTAAAATTGAACTTGGCCTGCTTGTTATGGTCACTGAGTTTTGTATAATTTGCGAATAATTAGTTGTGGGGGAATTTAAGTTATTGAACAGAAACCAAATGGAACAGGCATATATGGGTAAAACTGAGTTTTTATAGCAGCGGGGGGATTATAAAATAGTAAATGATTTGGCAACATAGAATGTGACAATATGCTTCACAAAGTAAGACTCTAACTGATCCATTGTTGATACCAGTTGTGTTCTCATTTTCAAAGTCAGTATAGAAGCTATGAATACTTCTGAAACTGCACAGATAAAAGAAACTCAGAAAATATTTGAAAGTATAATGTTTCTTTAACATAACAAATAATCTTATGTAGAACCTAACAACTATATTCATGCATACATTACATATTGTCAAATATATACAAATATAAAAATATATGTCACTTGTAAATGTTGGTAGAATAATGAGACATTTATCATAACACTGGTATAAAATGGGACCAAATATCTGAGAAAAGCTAGAATAAATACACAAAAAATCCAAGCTGTATGAAAAACATGGATACAAAAAAGCACTGTAAAATAAAAATGAAAAATAAATATGCACTAGAAATGAAAACTGGATAGAAGTTTAGTAATAAAGTACACATTAGGGCAACTAAAAAAACAGCTGCCATTAAACTTCAGTGGACCATCTTAAACAGCATTTTATAAAGAATATAAGCAATGCATCTTAGGAAGAAATTACCAATTATAATTATTTATCTAGTCTTTTTATTATAAAAAATATAGCTTGATGAAAAAGAATCTGGATAAATATATCTTGTTATTAGATTGTAAATTAAAAAACAAACTACCGGTATTATAATACTGCATGTGTACTCCAAACACACTACATCTACATGTATATATATGTAAAAAAAAATTATATCGTACTTATACAACAATCAAAACCTAGCACTACTTTGCCTGGAGAAACAAAACTATCCTATTATATATACATATATTTACATCAGAATATTTAATAATTTACATGTTATTTATATGTTATTTATATGTTATCATTGGTTATGTTTTGAAAATAAAATGAGAAACAAAAAATACCACACTGTCGAAACAATTTCAAAATCCAATAGAAAAAAATTGATTTGTTCACAACTTATGTCACATTGAAGAAAAAACCACACTGTTTGTCTTTCTTTAACAAACTTGATGCTTCTTAAGTCAATTTATAAACAAAACATTACCATTGGATATCTTCACATAAATTTAATGACCACATATACAATAAAGTACACACACACAATACTACACTAAAGACTATATATGTATTCACAATACAAAACAAAACTGATCAAAAACAAACAAAAACAAGCTTGCCACTTTGGGACTTCACATCCAAGTATAAAAGTAAGCAACATAAATAAATTACCCTACATCTAGCATTTGATGCTTAAAATCTATACATATGGCAAGTTAAAAAAGTGATGATTTATCACAGTTCATAACAGGAGTACATTTTTATTCATTATATCACAGTCAATTTCGTGGAGATCCTTTTTTGTAGAACATCAAGTATAATGTCTAACACAAAAATGGAATGGCAGTAAATATTTATGTCACATTTCATTGCGTCCACTCAAATAAGAGTATTTTGATTATTTTAAAATAAAACTACATGATATAGAGGTCGTGACCTCAGTTACAAGGGAGGAGGTCCATCATTGTAACGTAACATTGGACCT
The DNA here is from genome assembly GCA_002080005.1 of Gigantidas platifrons. Lineage (NCBI taxonomy): Eukaryota > Metazoa > Mollusca > Bivalvia > Mytilida > Modiolidae > Gigantidas > Gigantidas platifrons. The sequence continues at coordinate 196,697 of MJUT01002723.1, forward strand.
AATGATCGACGAAAATTATTCATCAAAACACAACTATAATCCTCCTCAGTCATAGGAACTAAACTGGCTATTCCAAGTAAGAGTAGGAGAAGCAGTTGTAATGGCAATGCTGTTCTGAGTATACGACGAAAGCGTGATGGTCTTCTTTGACTTTCTACATCATGTAGTTCTGTTGAGCTGTAAAACAGGAATAAATTGTGTTATAACATGTTAACTTTATATTATTAATATAAATATGCATACATTACTACCAGGATGTCAAATTTTGTGAATTAGAATTTTGTAATTTTGTACAATACATGTATTTTCGTTATTTTCTACAGATTTTCACTTAAATTATTTACTTTCTACCCATATATTTCTCTTTTAAAAAACTTAACCAGGTTTTCCAATGGATGATCCTGGTAATAGAACTGACAAATGTATTTATAGTACAACAGGACACCAGAAATTTAGAAGTTTTGGTATACGATGCATCTTAATTGATTTCACTTGACAAATCTCAATGAAACTTTAATGGTACAAATATTAAGATTCTTAACTTCTAAAATAATACTATTTCAAATATGGCTGTCAGGAAAAAACAGATTTGCCAAATATAATGTTAGGATGCAAGATGTATCTCTGACACAGTTTCAGATATCTCAATAAAATGTTAATGTTATTTTTCTGTCAGAAAATATTGAATTTTCCAATTTCCCAATATATTTCTTTGAAATTCTATCATTTCCAATATGACCACCAGGAGGACTTGAACAAAATGGCAGCCAATACAATGTTACAAATTTTGCTGCCAGATGTAACTCAAGGTAATGTTTGAGATAATTCAATAAAACTTGGGATTTTATTTCTTTTAAAAAATATTAAGGTTTCAAACTTTCTAAAATGCTATCATCATGGCATGGAATAATTATTCTCTCAGAAGAATATATCTATTTATAAATTTCAATGAGACTGTGAAGGTTTTGTGTAATAATGTTAACTGTGTGTTTTAATCTTCTCACTTCATTATTTTACATTTTTATGACAACTTTAAATTTAAATTTAATAGAAATTCAAATTTTATATCTAAATTTTTAATAATGTACAAATAGCACGCAAAGCCTAATTAATTTTTCAACGAAATTTGATACCTGTTGAAAAATAAAAAATGATTTGTCAGCACAAGTAGCATGGACATCGAGTAAGAATGTTTCTAATGAATGTGTTCGTCCTGTGTATGAAACATGTACAATGTGATGATTATTTTTAGCTCATGATTAAAAATATGATGTGTTGATGAAGTTGAGTTAAAAATTCAGTGAACTAAACTAGCACTATTTATATTGTGAAAAATGTGATGAACTACATATATAATGGTATACCTATTTGCTGATACTATTAAAGACCATTCATATGTTCTGAAGACACTAAAATATGTTATCAAAAGCAATAAAAGCCATTTCAATTTCAAATGACACCATCTTGAATTCATGGACTTTATTTTCTAGACTGAAACATATTAGGTAATTCATATCAGACAAATTTTTATTTATTTCTTCACTTCAATGTTTTTACTATCTGAAGCACCAGATAAGTTATAGAGTTGAGATAAAATGATATTTTACTTGTAATAATATTTTTATACAAAAAAAAAAATCTGCTTTATTTACATATATATATATATACAGTCAAACTTGTCTAAAACTGAACCCTGAATAAAATGAAATCTTGTAAAAATTGAACTTTAAATATAAAGTCCTAATGCAGGAACCTTTATTAATTTAACCTGCATAAATAAACCACCCACCCATGTTTTCTGAACAATATAGCTGGTGTCAAGGAGGTTTGGTTTACAGGGGTGGGCGCCCCCCCCTAAAATTGGCAAAAATATAATTTTTTGGCATAAAATCGTGATTTTTCACACGAAATACCCCAAAAATTTTCGCACCTCCCTCCGCTCGGCACAATTTTTTTTAAGTGTGCACCCCCTAACTTGAAATCCTGGATCTGCCCCTGGGTTTAGACAGGTTTTACTGTATAAGATAAAGATAAGTATACTTGATAAATGTATTAAAAGCACCTTGACTACAACTAATGCTAATCTTAGTATATAAACCCAGCACTGACAAATAAATATAAGTATTAGTTTAGCAATGATTTGTCACATTTTAGACCTGTCTTGTTTCACTGCTGCAATGTATGTTCTGATTTAACAAATGATTACATTCTTATAAAACCCAAATTATTTGATGTGACATTCAAATAATTACTTTATGATTGCTCTAAACTTAATATAATTAGTAATAACCTGTTAAAATGATCTCTATCTATGCCTATGATATTTGTTAGATTTTATATTGTATAACAAGTTGTCGTGATCGTATGGTAGTTGGATTTATAACTACATATGCAATCAGTGCCTATCACCACTAACGTTGTGAGTTCGAATCCCACTCAGGCGAGGTGTACTCGATACAACACTATGTGATAAAAATGGTCAGTAACTTACGACAGGTCAGTGCCACGATATAACTGAAATATTGTTGAAAGTGGCATTTAGTACTATAATCCTCCAATAACTATGTTGTCAATAGATTAATTTCAGACAACACACATGTGACATACATACATGTATTCTTTTAGTTGATATTAAAAATAACAGTATATTTTAAAATGGACAACTCGTTGATTTCATGTTATTTTCAAGATAAGAAAGAAAGCAATGACAACAAAAATCTAACAATGTTCTATATATCTACATTACTATTTATAGACTTAGGGGTATTCCAGAAATGATTGTATTAGTGGTGGTATATAGAAAGTGGGGGGGGGGGGGTAACTTTAAATCAAATTCACTGAATAGTGGTATAGATGTATTTTAAAAACAGCCACAAGAGCTGTATAGCGTAAAAAAATCATTCATGATGGCCGATGGGTATTAAAATAGAGTGTCTTAATCCCCCACACCCATACAAATATTTCTGGAATAGCCCTAATCTATCTAATACAATAACATACGAAATGTTCAAAAATGAAAAGTACTGGGTGGCCCTTTAATAGCATGCCTCACAGATATTATATTACAGATCATGCATGCATTCATTACATGAAAGATGAAAGACAGAAAAAAAAACAGGAGGAAATGAATGACATGAATGAAAAAAACAATGATGAAATGACTGATGAATAATGATTGATGCCTTGTATGATCAAATAATGATTGATGTCTTGAACATAGTTGCCAACCTCCAGCAATGAGAAATCATGTCATGACATGACATGAGATGCCAAAAAGCGTGTAAAAATGTGTGATGAGCTTTTTTTTTTTATCTGTAATCATACAATTTGATGATTTTTGAAAACTCTTGAATAAAATAATAGTGAATGGATGACTTGTATGAATGAACAAAGATTAGATGTTTTGTATGAATGAATAAAGATTAGATGTTTTGTATGAATGAATAAAGATTAGATGTTTTGTATGAATGAATAAAGATTAGATGTTTTGTATGAAGGAATAAAGATAAGATGTTTTGTATGAATGAATAAAGATTTGATGCTTTGTATGAATGAATAAAGATTAGATGTTTTGTATGAATGAATAAAGATAAGATGTTTTGTATGAATGAATAAAGACTAGATGTTTTGTATGAATGAATAAAGATTAGATGTTTTGTATGAATGAATAATGATTGGATGTGATTACAATGGTTTTACTTTCGACATATTTTGTACTCAGCAATGTCAGAAAAAAATATGTAATTATTTTACATAATACTAATTCCCATAAAACTTTGATGAACTTTCACTTAAGCTCATATTTCAAGAATAAATCAAATCTTTACTGAGTCTGCATCAACTATTCTGTTTATACATAGGGATTATATTTCTTTAAATAGACTTTTGTATATGAATTGATTAATGTTCTTATGCAATGATTGTAAAATAATAGCAAGATTGTTAAATCTGTATAAACAAGGGGAGGTAATGCACCTGAGACTTCATGCACACCCATGCAGTTATCTCCCATCAGGAATTCTTGTGACGACATTGAACATAAAGCTGAATTATATATAAAATACATTTTACAATCACTGTACATGACGATGTGAAATATGATGTAGTTGTCAGTGTGTGATCAAATTTTAATTTGTTCCAACTGAAAAGTTTAGAAAAGTCTATACTAACAGAACAAGCACTAAAATAAAATCACTTGAAGAAAACTCAGACTTTAATTTTTAATATCTATATACAGAACAAGGCATTAATTACAGTTGCAAGAAATAAGTATGAAACAATACGAGGGGGGTTCATTCAGCTTTAAGTACAAAGCACTGGAATGTTACACGATGCATACAATATGCATGGTTGGGCCACCACCTACGATGCATAGTAAAACATAATAAAGATTAAAAGTGCCATATTACGTGTTATCGTCCTGACATGTGCCCTGCCAAAAAGGTCTCACGTACCGTAGAAGCTGTGAAATTAATAAGATTATCAAGGTCATAGGTAGGACATTTAAAATATTACTCTAGTAACTGGTTCCCATTAACTGTTCTGTATACTATCCTTGTACTTACCAAAACTTATTGGCTAAACCATACAAAATACCTGTACATTGGAATTTTGGTTTAAAAGGCTCGCAGAGTTGTCGTTTTCTAGACTCCCTCACCTGGGAGGGATGACTCTGTGCAAGATAATTAGGATTGGTGATATTTCAGTAGAGTTCAATCTTGTTCATTCAAATTGAAATAAATCAAACAGGTACATTGATAGTGCTGCTAATAATGAGGTTGGTACAATATTATTTAATTAAGGGGGAAACAGTATGATTGTTCTGACTTTGAGACAAATAAGGACAGATAGAATTGTCTTAATGGATATGTTTTTGCACAAATAAACAAATAAACAAGATGATATTTCCAAATTAAACAAATCTAACATGTGAGGCAGCAGATGTTGTGTATGAGAGACAAACATGTCTTTGTTAATCTACTAAATAAAGACATATCTGAAAATGTGAAGATCTAAAATTAAGTCTACAATGATCTAATAACTTTAGAAAATATCAAACTACAAATAATATCCTCCTATATTCATCTCTCTTTTGATATGAATGACAACTGTAAGGAATATATTTGTGATTCACAGCACTCAGATTTGATTAATGAAATAATAAAAAAACAAGATAAATGATCAAATATTTGAAGTGTACATAACTAGTTAGAGGACTATCCAAGCCTGCATCGCTACCTCAATTACCTGGTTATATATGTTCATTTATGTACAATTTGAGTTAAATTTCTAAACTTTTTTTTAAAGTTTCTTATAAGAGTCTTATATTCACAAGGTCCTGCATTGGCTCCTAAAGTTGGATTTCTTGTGTTAGAATCATAAAACGTTTGATTATGAGTTTTGTAGGTACTCCTCCTTGTAAATCATTCAATCAGAAGTCATATTTCATTTATACAGCATTCTGATTGGACAATTTTGGAGCATGAGTTTGAAACTCATACTGGAAAATTTTATGTCGATGAGACATGATCAATGCAAAAGCATAATTACTATACAAGGAATATTCCCAATTTTTTTTTTTATATTCCAAATGGTTCATTGGTTTCAGAGAATATTTTAAAAACATTTTCCCCCTTGTGGACTTATCTTAAAATCAAGTTTTATAAAGGAACCGTCCTATCATCCCTCATGTACATTTATTTTCCTGAAAACTTTCAGATTATTCCTTCTTAGATTTGGTTTTCAGTGACCCCAGTGGTTTTTTTTTTTATGAGAAGATAAAAATGTGACAAGTTTATGACAGATGCAAAGTGATTACATAAGCCCATATAGATCTTTTGTCTAGCTTAGCAAGAAAAAAGTGATATACAAGATTAAGAACAATTCCCTGTTACATTAGTACTTCTCCCAATATGTTGAGAACTAACCACACAGGAGTAAGAATTATAGATAACAACATTATATATATTGCCATGTGGTACATGTATTGATAACAACATTATATATAGTGCTGTGTGGTACATGTATTGATACAAACAGTTAGGCATATCATTTAACAATTCAAATGTATGGCAAATCATAGATTTAGCCAAATATAACACAATTATAAGTTATAGTATAACTTACTCTCTGTATTCTAAATATAGAAAAATAAATCATGGGTAACTGAACAACGTAGTAAATCACGAATGTGAGTAAACACATTTAGAGTAAATTAACATCATTATTCAGTTATGAGTGGTTTATTTTTTTATAGTGGTTATACTGTTTATTACATAGATATTACACTTTTGTTAGTGTTTCAAAATGGAACTTTCATTAAAACAAAAAGATTAATTGCCATACAGTATATAGTCTGAATTCAGAGAAGATAAAGGCAAGTGCCACTGTTATACCAGCCTTCATGTGGAAAAATCACAACATCAAAGCTCTGATAACATGCATAATGACATATCTAACTGCTTTTAATTTCCAAATTAAATTAATTGATCCCAAACAATTAATATATATAACTTTGATTTTAATAATTACTTATAGAAATCATTATCTTCTTCACACTGTAGTAGATACTATAAACAAGAGCTGACAAGAAACCAGTCATCACTTTATGATCACATTTGATAAAGAAAAAGGAACAATGTCCTGTGATCATGTGACTGGTTTAAAATCTACTCTATGATTGAATCTTATTAGTTTGTGTTGCTAATGGAGAATTTTGTGAATTATTTTTTGAAATTCTACAGCACTATTGGATAGTATCAATGTTTGTACCATACCTGACGAGTGACAGCAAATGGTGATCTGGTACGGACGGATGACCCTGGACGGAATTGTGTATACCTTGTACGTGGTGTACTAGTTCTTGCTGAATAACTAGCACCAGACGACAGTCTGACATCACTTAAGTCTAATGATAAAGGCTGCAATACAATATAAATATATTAATCCTACAATGTAATTTAAGACTACATAAGATACATCCCCCCTAAAGTTGATGAGCAAGTTGTTAGCTCACTCTTAACGGTAGAAATGTGGTGAAAAAAATCAAAATTAAATA
>MJUT01002723.1:208920-220569 GCA_002080005.1 Gigantidas platifrons
ATATATATATATATATATCAATTAACAAAAAACATTTTGTACAGAAATTGGGGTGTGTTTCTTTTAAACAAATCTAGAACAAGTTTTGAAATCTGCTTTTTATATTTCAACAGTTTTATTAACTGAAACAGGAACATGATATTGAATCAAGTGAATCCAGGCTGGTTTGTCTTTTACATACTGAATCAATCTTTCAAATAATGTGAGGGCTTGTGACTTGACAGATTTCACTGTGAAACCATACTACAGTGAAATCTGTCTAAACTGAACCCTGAATAAACCAAACATTAAATAAAGTCTCAATGTAGGGAATCTTTGTTAACTTTAACCTGTATAAACAAAACACCTGTCAATTCTGAATGCAAAAGTTGACCCCAAGGAGGTTTGATTTAGACAGGTTCCACTGTAAATATCTTATATAATCTGTATATGTCTATTATTATTGTTTAACTTATGATACCCACACACACATCTCTTTTAGGTCAGTGTGGATAGCATCAAAAATAGAAACAATTGTATGTGCGGTATTGTATTTTTATCTTAGGTGAATCATGATTTGGATTTGATTATCCTGATTCTAAAACATGCTTCTGATTTGCATATAAGAAAAGAACCCCTGGTCTGGCTTTGATAATCATCAGTCTGAAAAATGCATTATTCTAACATCTGAACATTGTTTTAATTAACACATAAGGTTTTATGGTGTTTAATGCCACTTTCAACAATATTTCACTTATATCGTGGCACTCAAATAAGGTGGGAGCAATATTACATTTTATTTTGCTTTTAAAATAATATGAGTATGTGATATATTTAAATATAATCACCATGACAACAGTGATTATTATTTTTACACCTTATAGAATATATAATTCATGCATAAACTTTTAAACAAGCTCGAAGCTCACCTGAACACATTGCTCGCTTGCTTACATTTTTGTCTTATTATTAAAGAACTGGTACATGGATTTGGAGATCAAAATTGAATATAGAAACCTTGTACAGTTTAGGTGCAATGATCAGTGCAGCTAGTGTTCTTTTCTTTAGATCTATGTATCTTGATGTCTTATGTTTTATGTTAAACTTCACCATTGGAATTACGATCAGGATGAAAAACACAAACTTTACAAACCTCATTTAGTGATAATTTATTAAAGGATCTGGTTCAAACAATACAATTGTTTATGAGAAAAACATTTTAGAATATTTTCTCATCTTAGATTTATGATCAAATAGAACTTTGTAAAGGAATAACAAATAAATTATTGTTTCCTGCAAATGGTAAGGAAAAAATCATCAAAATCGACATGGAATTTAGTAAAAGCAAACTGGAGTTTCCATAGGCTGTGTGGATGGACAGACGACGGTATACAATAATACGTCGTCGTGCCTTCGACAAGGGCATAAACATTTTGTGCTTAGTAATGGCAAATATCTTAGATGGAAGATGGAGACTGTCAGCTATATTCTAAAAAAAAACAACCACCCAATGATCATTCATACCAACATGTATAGGCCTGATTTATGAGGAAAAGATTGAAATATAAAAAATATAGTAACAGTAATAGTCAGTTAGACAACAGATGCTGCATGATGGCAAAAATAACTCAGACGAGCTTTAGCCAGGTGTGCTAAAATGTGTACTCATGCCTTAAATGTGATTTTCTATACCAAAGCACATATTAAAATATGCTCTCTTTTTTTTAATCTACCTATGGTATTAACTTTACATTAGTAATATGTAAAAGCTGCATGCATTAAATGACTTTGATGTGACATTATACCTTATATCTATGTGCAGCTAAAATCTGCAATGTAATATGAATTCCTTTATTTCTTAAAATTATTTATCAGAAACTCGGAATTATCAACAGCCATAATAAAGGCTGTAAAAACTACCAACTCCAAGAATACCATTGTGCTTATTTTGTAAAGAATAATTTCTACAAGGTGATTTTTGAAATAAAAAAATAAATAAAAATAAAATCTGCTTGTTAAAGAAGCATTTAAAACATGGTGTGTGCAAATGACACCAAGACAAACAAGAGACTCCTAAAAGTCAGTATCACTCACTAGAATTAAAATGGCCCTCACTGCACAATGCAAATATTATTTGATACTGCCGTTAAAAAATAATTTGCCATTTTCTATTTTATGTCTTTCATAGGTCCATCCAAGTACAGTTTGTTTTCTTTTTTTTTTAAAATAAATTTCCTTTATGATCAATGTTAAAATATGTCTTCCTGTAATAGCCATCTTTGAAACCAAAAACAAATAATTTATACATGATTATCTAATAATTATTTATGTATTCATTTTTTGGTTTAATCAGCCTCATAGTCTCCAAGAAGAACATTATTACATTTTCACATATGTTAAAACTATTGGCAGAGGTGTCAGCCCATCTCAGATTTCTGATCTGTGTCAAAAGTATTAAACTTTGTATATGATCATCCAGTTGGAGATTGAGCCTAATAAATTTTGCAGTTTCTAAGAAGAAACCATTTTATATTCTTCGAAAAGATCCATCTTACGATTTCTGATCAGCACAAAAAACAAGTTAATAGAAACCATTCCAAAGAGGGCCTGGATCAGCATGGATTTTAGTTGGTATTTTAGAGAAGAAGATTGACATATGAAAAGATTACTGATGAAGACAGACGATGGACACAAAGCCATGCCAAAAACTGCATTAGGTCGGGTGGGCAAATAAAAGGTGAATACATACTACAGCTGAATCTAAACATAATGTTGAAAGTTTAACATCTTGAACTGAGGTGTTTAGTTTAGACAATACTGGATTACAATTTAAAAAAAATAAAATAAAAAAATAGGAGAGAGAATCTTACTTTATGATGTCTAATTATAGAATCTAGTTCAGTTATATCCCTTGGTCCTGGAGATTGTGCACCGTGAAGTGCCTCTACTTCATCAAGCCAGGCCACCATGTGATCTAGATCAGCTTTAAACTGACCCCAGTCCTGTCGATGTTGACTCGTTCTGTAATCTCTATCCATCATTCTGGCTTGCAATATTTCCCATCTTTGTAAAACATCTACATAAAATGATTCATTTGTTATTAGAACTCCATTAAGTTTTAAACAAGTATATAAATGGTATACTAAATATATATCTGTTAATTCTAAAGCTTCCATATTTTCTTCTTTCAATATTTTTTTTCAATCTCTATCTTTAAAAAAAGAAATTATCCTTCATTAACAGAAAAGAATAATTATCTGAGATGATTATAACTAATAGAAAATTGTAAATGTTTAGCTGCTTTATTAATAAACTTTTTATTTGATCAGAAACCATTTAAATATATTTTGAAGGGTAGTTGAGCTCTCACATCTAAACTTTATATATAAATAATAATAATAAAATAAATATTGATGCATGGCAGATGTTGTCAATAAAAAAAGTACTAACACACATACCATATGTTTTTTCCTGAAAATGTTCTAACTGTTTACCCTATGTCATTATTATGTGTCACAGACAATTTTATCTATTCTATTAAATATAAAAATGTATGTACCCTGAATTTCTACATCAGCACTAGCTATGCCGTAGACACCTGTCTCTGATTTAACTAATCTTTCTATTCGTTTCATATTGTCAATACTAATCTCACACTGTCTGATACATTGGTACTGAAAAAATCATATTGAAAATAATTAATTAATATCAATTGATCTTTGAATACTTTAAAATAAGGAAAGTCTTCTTAAAAGAAGAAGAGAGATTTATTTAAAAAAAAACTTTAATTGTAGAATTTATTGAAACAAACTTTCATTTAGAATGAGGGGCTGTCGTGGTCGTGATCGTATTGTAGTTGGATTTACAACTACATATGCAATCAGTGCCTATCACCACTAAAGTTGTGAGTTCGAATGCCGCTCATGGTGAGGTGTACTCAGTACAAAATTATGTAATAAAGTTTGTCAGTGACTTGCGGCAGGTCAGTGGTTTTCTTTGGGTACTCGGGTTTCCTCCACCAATAAAACTGACTGCCATTATATAACTGAAATATTGTTGACGGTGGTGCTAAACACTCTAACCCTTAAACCCATTTAGATGGAAACCATGATCAAGCACTACAATGTCTCCTAGAAATTGTAAAGACTAACACAATTTTCACAAATTTCACCAATCAATTTTTTACACAACAAATAATATAGATCTTTCTTTTCGTCTTGCTGTAACTCGGCTAAAATGAGGTATCAAAGAACTTAAATTTTCTTCTTTTCTTGTTTGCTGAAGCTTAATTGAGATACAATGGTATCACAAAGCTTTGAAATGTCACAATAAAACAATGATATCATGGAACCCACAATAATATGACAAGTGTACTAACATAATCCTCAAATGAATCATCAGTGCCAGGATCTGATGGTGTATCAGCTGTGACTTCATCTTCTGCTTCACTAAGTTTATCTTTAGCATCCTGTATAGCATCAACAAGGTTTTCCAGTAGAGCTTCAATCTCCGCTTCACGTCCCTTTTCAGACAGTTCTTCTCTTAGACGTCTCCATCTTTCTTGTCTCGAAATTTCTACTGGTGAAAAAATTACATTTAGGTAATTTATTGATTCTTGAGGTAAAAATCATAGATACCTCAGCTTTCAGCTAAAATAAACAGGCATTATTAGACAAATCTAGAATGGAAAAAAGTCATAAAAGTTCGAAATCGAATCAAAGTTTTGTTTCAATAGGCGAAGTGGTTTCAGAGACTTTACAGACGACAACAGATACCAAGTGATTAAAATACCTAAGGTAAGCTTTAAACCTGACCGCAATAATAATCAATTGTCAAACATTACGAACACGTCATGTGGTGATGTTTTACAAAGATAATGAATTAAAATCAGAATAAGTTTTAATAATACAGTAGAACCTGTCTAATCCGACACACCAATGGACCAGGGAAATGTGTCGGATTGTACAGGACAGGGTTTCCTCTGGGTTGAATTTTTTTTGAGCCAACACTTGAGCCAAAAACTAAATGTTTGAGCCACTTTAAAATATTTTGAGCCATAAATACTTCAAAAACATTTTGGCACTAAAACGCACATAAATATTAATCATTTATTTATTTTCTTACTGCATACATGTTAAAACAATATAAGGGTACATGTACTTTTTGAAATATAATAGCACAATAATGTTTCAGTTACTATTACAACCATAAAAGACAAGTAGATAAAAAAAAATATGATCTAACACTCTGTCAGTGTTTAAGTTACTATCATAGCCATAAAAGGCAAGTAAGTAAAAATACAGACTGTAAAAACTGTTCTATTTTTTTAAAACTGAGCAAATTCTCCTCTGCTTTCGTGATGACCACCTCCTGAAAGCTTCTATAAAATTAAATGTATTTGCCAATGGCCCCTCCAATGAAATAATCATTTAATTGTATAAATTACAAGTGTTAAGTCTGTTCCTTAATTTTGTTTTAATTAAGTTTTGTCTACTAAAGCCTTGTTCACACTCAACAGATGAAACAGGAACTGCAGATTTAGGCTTGTCTGCCATCTCTGGAACATCGTCGGCAGGCCTTGATTCTTCCTGCAGTGCATCTTCAGTTTGCACTGTCTGCTTGCCATGGCCCCATAATTCGGACAGTTTCATTACTTTTCCCGGAGTATTACTTTCAAAAACTAATTTTCTTTTCCGTTCCATTTTAAAAACGTAAAATGGAGTTAAAAATTTCGATGCGTTTAAAACGATAGTGCTAAAATAAATGACAAGTTTCTTAAAATTATATGAAAACAATTCACGAACTGACAGAGAGAAGTCATTCACCCGAGACCATTAATTAACACCTTTGTTTGACTTACCTTTTATGTATTTTACAAGTTAATTATCCTATCAACAGATACAGTAAACATTACGAACAGCTGATTATCAATTTTCTGTCACTTGATCAGTTCATGGGTAACATTCGAAGCTTTCCGAATAGCGTTATGGGCGTTCCGAAGTAACGAACTAGAAAATGACCGCCACAACAGACGATGAACATTCGAAATCTTTTGCGCCACATTTTTGAGCCAAAGTAAATATTTTATCGCCAAAATCATAGATTTTTCGCCAAATGCGCAAATGGCGCACGCCAGCGGAAACCCTGGTACAGGATGTCAGAACCTGTCTAATCCGACACACCAATGGACCAGGGAAATGTGCCGGATTGTACAGGATGTCGAAATACTCAGGTTTAATTTAGTTAACAGAAATACTTTGGGACCATAAATTTTTGTCCGACGTCACAGGATGTCGGAAAACTCAGGTGTCGGATTGCACAAGTTCCACTGTACATTGATTTGAAATATAATGACACATTAAGTAAAGTACCCCTGAGGATATAGAAATTTGTTTCTGGGCTTCATAATACAGCAGTTTCTTTTTTATTAGGCCAATCTCAACAAAGGCCTCAACTCTTGTCAGTCCAGATTTCTGCTACACTGATGTAGGACATTACTTCTAAATTGTCCCCATCATCCCTCTTATAAGGATGGCCTTATCAGATGGGGGTCCTGTAAAAGCTGTGTGTGCATGCTACTGGTATTTAAAATTAGCAACAGCTCCTAATCAGAAACAGCTTGTTAAGAGATGACTATGGCAGGTCAAGTTTTTACCTACGTGATTCATTGTTTGTAAATCTTTTCTGGTTATGAGCCTATTGCTTATTTGACCTTAAACAAACAATAGTCTGTGTCTGACTAGGATCTGCCAGCTCCTCAACTAAAACTCTTATTTTGTGAAAACTGATAAATACGTTACCTTCTCTTGATCTCATTGGTGACCTTGGTCGTCTAGATAACCGTGTTGGTGATCTAACAGGTGATCGTGAGGCATATTGACTAGGTGATCGTGATCTTGTAGGTGATCTTGATCTTGAAGGAGGTGTACAAGATCTTACAGGGGAGGTAGATCTGACTTGCTGAACAGGTGAGAGAGACCTCTCCTGAACATGACGTCTTTTCTCTGGAGGACTTTCTGGGGGTGAGGATTCTAAATATTCCTCCAACTCTCTCATGTCCCACTTTCCAGCTTTAAGTTGACGTTCTAATTCGTCAAGATCGTCAGCAGGAATTTCTCTATCTGATCTGACAGCATCTTCTGTTTGCTATTGGATGAAAAAAGTTTCATTGTTTAATGTCTAAAATTGACAACATAAACTACTTATTGCCTTGTAGTTGCTGTTAAAAATATTGACTTATAATAAAGCAACAATAGACAATTAAAGAAATTTCGTTTTTTGGTAACAGACCCTATCTTTATTAGAGGGCAGAGCTGTCGGACATAATTTTAAAAGAGGAACACCAAGCACCATCCCAGCCAAAGTTGGTTTAATTTGGTTCTGCAACTTCCGAGAAGATTTAAATGCGATCTTTTATCAAATTTTTTTAAAGAAAAATGTCACAGAAAAACCCGGAATGTTAAACTACTCATTGCTATGTAGCTGCAGTCAAAATTTGATCTCATTTTGATTGATAATAAAGCAGCAATAGGTAATTGAAGAAATATCTATTTTTGGAAACAGCAGCCATCTTGAATGAAGGGCGGGGCTGTCTGGTTTTGTTTAAATTGGTTCAGTGGTTTCAGAGGAGAAGATTTAAATGTGAAAGTTTATGACATACGATGGACACAAAGTGATGGCAAAAAAATGCTGACTTTTTAAGAAAATAGCATGTTACATATTAATTTAGATACAACACTTGGTACACAATATATTCTAGTTTTTCATGTATTTAATTAAAAGGAATCTACTGATTACAAAAACCTTTGTGTAATATAACATTATAACAATTAAAAAATCAATTTTTAAATCAAATTTATAATCATGGAAAGGGATGTTTTACTGAAAAGTCATGCATTATTTAAGACACAATCTATGGCTATGTCAGTGTTTTGTTAATATATTGCCACAGGCATGAAATTGTGCTTGCAGAATCTTTATCCAGAGACAAACAAACAGTATAATTTACAAGTAAAATAATATGACAGGCAATATTTATGTAAAATATTATATTCTATATTTCTATAAAATCTGTGCCATTCAAAAGGATTGTCTAATATAGCCATTATACAAACAACTGAACAATTAATCACCGTAATTTATGTTGTTTAAGCTCAGATTTTCTGTCTCCAGGAACGTCCAAGAATATGTTTAACCTACCTCGATGTGATGTTTTGTCAACTTTATAAAATTCTTTAAATCAGTACCAGGGGGCTGTCGTGGTAGTGATCATATGGTAGTTGGATTTACAACTACCTGTATAATCAGTGCTTATCACCACTAACATTGTTCGAATCCCGTTAATGCCGAGGTATAATCGATACAACATTATGTGATAAAGTTTGTCAGTGACTTGCGACAGGTAGGTGGTTTTCTCCTGGTACTCCGGTTTCCTCCACCAATAAAACTGACCGCCACGATATAACTGAAATATGGTTAAAAGTGACTTTAAACACCATAACTCTCCTTAAATTAGTACATGCAGGAAGTGATATCTTTATTATAGTTAATTCCTTACCTTATTAATTATATGTTCCAGTTCATTGTGATAAGCATTGACTCTATTAAAAACTTGGCTAGAAAATTGTTTGAAATCATCCAATTCTTTCTGGACTTGAATGGCATCTTTACCATCTCCTTTTTGTATCAGATATATGGCAGCCTGGTTTAAGTAATCCATCTTACGACTTTTACTATTAATATCATCTTGTAGTCTCTAAAATGACGAAAAAAAAAAAAAAAACATACAGTGCAAATTCGTCAAAAACATACTGTGTATAAATTAAACTTTCGGTTTATAAATAAAATAAGTATACTTTTTAGTCGATATAATAGGTAACATGTATAATGTACACAAGAAAGACAATACTGAATAATTGACAATAAAATACATACAGTAGTTAAATTTATAAAATAAAAGGTGCAAAACATTGTGACAATCTTATTATAATTTATATAATAGAAAAGTAATTCTGTGAAGCGGTATCAATTATATAACTTGTATCAAAACTTTATCATTCTGGTGATGTCAAACATAAACATACCTAATATGGCACATTTTTACAATAAAAAATTGAAGACTGTTCCGATATGTCAGGGATGCCCCGACTCAACTAAATTAACCTAGTATTTTTTTGAAAATCAAGGGATATAACTCCAGAACAGAAAAAGTGGTAGTCAGAAATCAAAGTTGATCCTCCATTTATGGTCACTGACCTCATTAATAACAAATTTCAAATGCTTTGATGAAAGGGAACTTAAGTTATAGAGAGGAAACCAAAATGTGGAAACATACAGACATGAGTATAACTTAGTACTCTAGTAGCCTAGTGGCATGGACATAAAAAAGATAACTAAACTAACCTCTATTTCCCTGAGTTTTGATGCTGCGTCCATAGATGACAGGTGCTCTATGTTAGTCTGTAGAACTTGAACTTCTGTTAACCAGTTGTACATTGTGTCTCGTGTATGATTGAAATCTTCACGTAAACTGGCAGAATGTTTCATTCTTCTCATGATAGCAGATACATACTGCTGTAGTTTATCCCAGCGGTCATTTGCATCCTGCATTTTCTGTTTGAGCACCCCAGAGTGGTCAGTCCTACCTTCCCTAGCTAACTTCCTGTACTGTCTATTGATGTCTTCTAACTGTGACAAATTTTCATGGATTTCTTTCTGTATAAACTAAAATATACAAGAAACAAAATATAATATGAACCTTGACAAAGACAACTTACCATGACAGATAATGTCATTGATGTGTGCAGTTGCACTTCTGCTTTGAAATAGGAAATGTTAAAAAATAAATAAAATAAGAACTGAGTTTTGGCCTGCATGCAAAAGTCTTAAAGAAACATAGAATCTGTACATGAACAAAATCAAAATACAAATATACAATGCAAACATTTGCTATTAAATCTATGTATAAAATATTCATCTTTATTTATTTCAGAAAAAAAAGAGGAATGTGTCCAGTAAACAAGGGCAAAACTCTAGATCGGAATAAGTGGTAAAGTCCAAAATCAAACTTGGCCTTCCTTTTATGGGCCCTGACTTTCCGTACGAGTTTCAAATTATTTGCTTAAGGAGAACATAAGTTATTGAGTGGAAATCAAATGTGGAGTTATTGAATGGAAACCAAATGTGGAGTTATTGAGCGGAAACCAAATGTGGAGTTATTGAGCGGAAACCAAATGTGGAGTTATTCAGCGGAAACCAAATGTGGGATGGATGTACGTACAGACATGGGTATAACTTAATACCATCGATGCATAGCGACGAGGCCATAAATATAATGATAAGATATTATACTAGTTGTGTAATCATAGCGACGAGGCCATAAATATAATGATAAGATATTATACTAGTTGTGTAATCATAGCGACGAGGCCATAAATATAATGATAAGATATTATACTAGTTGTGTAATCATAGCGACGAGGCCATAAATATAATGATAAGATATTATACTAGTTGTGTAATCATAGCGACGAGGCCATAAATATAATGATAAGATATTATACTAGTTGTGTTAACGTTTACACCACTCCACTCTTACCTCAAATTGTGTTACTTCTTCTTTAGTGGGGCCTATTGAGGGGGTATCTAGACATAAGTTGCTGACTTCTCGTTCTTTATCATCTAACCAGTTACAGAATCTCTTGCTGTCATCTAACAATGTCTGCCATAATCCCCACGTATCTTCAATACTATAAATAGAATCAAATATGTACTGACTTTTCAACAATTACAATGGCACAATTCAGATTAAAGTTTTTCATATAGAAAAAGAAATGTTTGATGTCTACTTTTTTGGAGGTTCTTACACCTTTTCCACAATAATTTTATGAGAGGTTGCAGAAAGAACATTTGTGACAATCGTAAAATACACAAATGTTACTACAGTAGTCTCCCTTTTATAAGGCCTCTAACAACAAAGGTCATCCCTCTTATCAAGCCATATTACTACTAAATTGTCCCTCTCAACACAGACCACCTCTCTTATAAGACCACTTTTTCATTGCAGACGGGATGGCCTCATAAGAGAGGGACAACTATTTATAATTATTAGTCTCATTTCTCTATGCCTTTATCAGTTTGCAAAAGTTTTCACAAAAAAAAAGGTCACATCACAACCATTGTAACAAGAAAATTAATTTCCACTCTTTTATTACCACCAAATGGTTTTAGGATTTACCCTGAAGATTCCTTTGACCGATTTATATCAAATATTGGGTTGAAAATGAACAATCTTGACTTTAAAACTTCCCAGTGTAATATTTATATCATGTATTGATGATCAAGCTTGTTTACATTTGTGAATTCATTTTTGTTCGTTGAATAACAATTTTCATGGTTTTCATTGGTATTTATCAAACCTCAAAATTTAGTGCACCACAAAAGGTATGTGTAACAAGAGAAGTTATACAGTAAGTATTAAAAGCATGAATTCAAATGTCAACGAATAGCTCTCTATCCGTTTATCTATGTAAATTAATACCAGAGAAAATAAATGACACTACAGTATACTAACCTGGCCCTCATGTCAGGTGACAGTCTACAGTATACTAACCTGGCCCTCATGTCAGGTGACAGTCTACAGTATACTAACCTGGCCCTCATGTCAGGTGA
>MJUT01002723.1:221410-236935 GCA_002080005.1 Gigantidas platifrons
TCAGGTGACAGTCTACAGTATACTAACCTGGCCCTCATGTCAGGTGACAGTCTACAGTATACTAACCTGACCCTCATGTCAGGTGACAGTCTACGGTATACTAACCTGGCCCTCATGTCAGGAGACAGTCTACGGTATACTAACCTGGCCCTCATGTCAGGTGACAGTCTACAGTATACTAACCTTGCCCTCATGTCAGGTGACAGTCTACAGTATACTAACCTGGCCCTCATGTCAGGTGACAGTCTACAGTATACTAACCTGGCCCTCATGTCAGGAGACAGTCTACGGTATACTATCCTGGCCCTCATGTCAGGTGACAGTCTACAGTATACTAACCTGGCCCTCATGTCAGGAGACAGTCTACAGTATACTAACCTGGCTCTCATGTCAGGTGACAGTCTACAGTATACTAACCTGGCCCTCATGTCAGGTGACAGTCTACAGTATACTAGCCTGGCACTCATGTCAGGTGACAGTCCACAGTATACTAACCTGGCCCTCATGTCAGGTGACAGTCTACAGTATACTAACCTGGCCCTCATGTCAGGTGACAGTCTACAGTATACTAGCCTGGCCCTCATGTCAGGTGACAGTCTACGGTATACTAACCTGGCCCTCATGTCAGGTGACAGTCTACAGTATACTAACCTGGCCCTCATGTCAGGTGATAATCTACAGATATTTTTCCATCTTTTATCCAGAGATTTCATAGCATTCTGTAAAGCATCAAACTCTTTCTCTGATGGACAAGCGTCAGTATCATGTAGCAGGACCTCACATAGATTTAATACTGACCCTACACCAGCACTGTGGTGTTCTATGTCCTTCTGGATTTCCTAAAGATAGAAATACATTGATACTTGATAGTATAACTTTATGAAAAATGGAGGAATGTGACCATAGAACACAGATGCCACTGCTTCCAGCTAAAGCTAAAGGGGCATAACTCCAAAATGGAAAAAAGTGGTAACGTCTGAAATCAAACTTTGTCTTCCTTTTATAGCCCTTAATCTTGAGTATAAATTTGAAAGAATTTGTTTTAAGGGGAACTTGAGTTATTGAGTGGAAAGCAAATGTGGGACAGACTGACAGACATGGGTAAAACTAAATGCTCTCAATGCCTAGCAGCAGGGGTATTAAAGTATATGTCAAAATTAAGATAGATGTATGCAACAAAGCATTTATCATAGATTCTAATAAAGATTTGCCTATAGTAATTTCTTTATTTTGAAAACAAGAAGTAGAACAGTACAAAAGAGTGACCTCCCTTACCTGCTGAAGTTGAAGTTTATGCTGTACTTCCAGTAAACTACATTCTTGGTATATAACTGGTGTACTCAGGTCATGTTCTATTCCAGCTAACCATTTCCTAAGGTTAGCCATACTGGTATCTAGCTGCTGCACAGCTAGTAAAGTTTCCTGCAGTTTCCTTTGTCTGCAATTATATGAATTTTGATAAAACTTCAAATGTGCTTTCATTTAGCAAGTGTATGTAAACTTTATTATGTGTCCTTGACAAATATTTTCTGGGAAAAATTAATGAAAAATGAGACAAACTTTTGTTGAAGACAACTGCTGATGGGGGTCACCAGAAATACTGATAAGGCTTTGTAAAAACTTGTCATTTTTATAATGAAAAAGGATATAAAGTGGAGTAAACTGATGGTCTATACATTGATCAGTGATTGTTTATGGACAAGACCAATTTTAGAAGTTGATTTAAATATAATTAAGTATAAACAATTCTAAATGTAATTATATGTAAACAAACCTAAATGTAATTATGTGTAAACAAACCAAAATGTAATTAGTGTAAACAAGTTTAAATGTAATTATGTGTAAACAAACCTAAATGCCATTACAGAGGTGACATGCAGCCACTTATCTTCTAAGCGCTGGAGTTTACCCTCAATGTCAGCAGCTCTGACTTCACTGCTTACTTGAGCTAACTGGCGACCTTGGTTTACAAGTTCAGTCTTAGAGCTTTCTTTTTCTGACATTTCATCTCTGTAATCCTGAGAGAGAGAAAAAAGTTAAGATTTAAATTTTTTAATCAATAATTAAAACAAGTTTCACCTAATAACAAACAGTTGTTTTGTAACTTTACCATATACATGTGCAAAAAGAATTAAGCATTTTTCAAAGAGGTGTTTATTACAGGTAATTTGTAATTTGATTCATAAATTATTTGTATATATAATGCTATATGGGCTCTATACAAAAATTTGAAAATTAATTAAGTAAAAAAAATTTATTAAAAATTATACAATACATAAACCTCTTCTAAATAAAATACCACCCCCTAAATTACCAGATTTATTGTGTACAATCCCTTCACCACAATTCTTCTATCACGCCACTACTTCACTACAGTAAGGGATGGCCTGTGGGGGACACTACTATATATATCAAACCACATGTTCCTGTGTTAATCTATGTTGGTGTATGGCCTTATCCGTGGGGGACACTACTATATATATCAAACCACATGTTCCTGTGTTAATCTATGTTGGTGTATGGCCTTATCCGTGGGGGACACTACTATATATATCAAACCACATGTTCCTGTGTTAATCTATGTTGGTTTAATGTTATTTGTTTTCATTGTGTAAAAAGCTTAAATCTCACCACTTTCTTCATTTTTACAGAATATCTGTCTTTTACTTTCTAACAATAAAAATTGTGTTTTTTAAACTTAATTCAATAAACTTAATATGAAAATGGACCAATTAGAGAGATTGAGTGATTGTTGTTTAACACCACATGAGCATTGGTTTTAGTTATATTATGATGAGAATAAGCTACACTTCAATGATAGGGTAATAATGTCCACGTTTAACACCAAGTGAGCATTGGTTTTAGTTATATTATGATGAGAATAAGCTACACTTCAATGATAGGGTAATAATGTCCACATTGTTGTAGACAAACACGCTTGCTGCAACAACAGTCCGTGGGTAGACATGTCATTCAACCCTGACACATTATCCTGATTCCAGCCAACCAGTTTTTGCTTTCCCACTCCTTAATGATGCATGCTTAGTGGAGAAACAACAAATACTGATTTCATAGTCTTTGTTTGACTCGGCCATGGCTCCAACCCACAAGTCGACCTAACCATTACACCACTGATCTGGTCTTCCTTCTTGTTTAGAACATTTCAAAGTAGTTATAATGTAATCAGCAAAAACAACCAAAATCAGAGTAAATGCACATGTAGTAGCTTGGAATTATAATCCTTAATGGCAATTAACATTTACTTTGCATATTTGTAATTTAAAGGTGTGCTTACACTGTTAAATGTTTCCTTCAAATAAGTTTTAAACTTTACCTGTCTAACTGTTTCAAACACTAATTTGACAGTCTAAACATGTTATTAAGGTGGTACCATACACTTCAGGTAAAATTTGATCTGCTTGTTTAATTTTCTTATTTTTTTGGCAGTGTGTTTGAATAAATCTACTGTAATAAATATCAAAATTTTAGCAAATTCCAACCAACAGACTCAGAGCTATAAATTCACTAGCCACATAGCAGCTTTTCTCTCTGTGGTTTTGATCACCGAGATGCTTGAAATCTGCATACAAATATCATATGATCAAAACGTTCAACTGATTTTAAAGAGTTATCTCCCTGTAGTGTTAGGTACCACCTTAAACAAGTTTGATGGGTCCATCAAATTATTGGAAGGGACTTAGATAGGGGTTTAGACTGTCAAATTTGTGATTGAAAAAAGGAACACAGGAAAAGTTTGAAGGAAAAATTGACAAGTGTAAACACATCTATATAGAGAGCAGAGTTACAAAATACAATGGTTTAGTAAATACCAAGTTAGGGTTAGGGTTATAGTGTTTAATGCCACTTTCAATAATATTTCAGCTATATCATGGCAGTAAGTTTTTTTGGTGGAGGAAACCAGAGTACCTGACGAAAACCACTGACTTGCCGCAAGTCACTGACAAACTTGATCACATAATGTTATATCGAGTACACCTCGCTTGAGTGGGATTCAAACTCACAACTTTAATGGTGAAGGAATAAGTGTTTTAGTGAATTGTACAATTAAAGTTAATAAGCTGTTTTGGTGGCAGAAACCACTGACCTGCTGCAAGTCACTGACAAACTTATCACATAAAGTTGTATTGAGTACACCTCACCATAAGAGGGATTCGAACTCACAATATTAGTGGTGATTGACACTGATTGCATAGGTAGTTGTAAATCCAACTATCATACAATCACTATCACGACGGCCCTGCTAATTACCAAGTGGGCACATCTAAATATCTTATAGTGTAATAAATACAAGAACATTTACCAACGTAGACATTTTGTTTACAAATCTCTATCTAAACTAATAAGACCATTGCCATTGGTCAGACTATAATGTTAATTGTGTGACAAATATTTCTGACAGTGACTGACAGAGGAGTAACAACAGGAAACATATAAAGATGTTATCTCATTGATTGTGAGGGTTTACAAGCTTGTGACACTCCAACAATATTCTACAATTAAGCACATGCAATTTTTTTGTGAATTTTAAAAATTTCTTACCGATTTCTTCAAAAAATAAGGGAAGAAAGTATTAAATTGTGTGTAAAATATTACATATCATAGCAAGGGATTGTTAAGAGTACTGGTCTGTCAAATGACAGAACTATGATATTTTCATTGTAGCTTAGCAACACAAATTGAACTAATACATTAATTCCAAATTTGTATTTTTTCATTTTGTTTTATATAAAATTTACAAAAACTAGAACTGTGAGTGACCTCACTGAGTGATACCCCCCACTTGCAGCTTAGTAGGAGTTTCGCTTACAAGGTACATGCCCTCCCCCCTTTTCGTGAAAGTATAAGTTGAATTATCTCCCCTTTTAAATTTTGGACAGCAACCATATTCCTTCATGCACATCTGCAGGTAGTGTACTACAAGTGTGTAAAGTTTCATAAAAATCCAATAAGCCATTTAGGAGGAGTTGCGCTTACAAGGTACATGGACAGACGGACAGTATAAGTTGAATTATCTCCTATTTTAAATTTTGGACAGCAACCATATTCCTTCATGCACATCTGCAGGTAGTGTACTACAAGTGTGTAAAGTTTCATAAAAATCCAATAAGCCGCTTAGGACGGACGGACAGGGTGATTCCTATATACCCCCAACCCCCCAAACTTTGTTTCCGGGGGGTATAATAATTATAATATTTTATTATCTATTAAATATTATTTTTTTTACTGAAAATATTGTCTACTCTCAAAAGTGTTTTCATGTATTCTGCCTCATAAAATGAATCTAAACCGACATATTCTGCTTCTAAAAATGAACATAAACTGACATATAAATGAAATTGACATATTCTGTCTTAAAAAATTAGCATAAACTGACATATTCTGCCTCATAAAATGAATGTAACCTGACATATTCTTCCTAAAAAATGAACGTAAACTGACATATTCTGCCTAAAAAAATGAGCGTAATTTGACATATTCTACCTCATTAAATGAATGTAAACTGACATATTCTGCCTAAAAAAATGAACATAAACTGACATATTCTGCCTCATAAAATGAAAATAAACTGACATATTCTGCCTTATAAAATGAATGTAAACTGACATATTCTGCCTAAAAAAATGAACATAAACTGACATATTCTGCCTCATAAAATGACATATTTATATATAACAAATACATTTTAGTCTGTTTTTGAACAATAATTATTCTAGATAACCTTAACTAGGATATGATTTATCCCATTATCTCAGTTAAGGCTGACATATTTTTTTTTCTCACCTGCTGTAATTTGCGTAACAAGTCTTCTATATGATATTCTTGACTAGAGATGACCTTAATTTCCATCTTTTCCATCCAATCATGCATTTCTCTTACACGTTCATTAAAGCTAGCCCAGCGGCACATGTTGTCTGATATCTTTTGTTGTCTTAATACTGCTTGATTGCGTAGCTCATCCCACTGCTTGTTTAATAAACGTATCCGTTGATGTAAGACATTTAAATCTTCTGGCTGGATTATCTCCCCTAATTTACTCTCCTTTTCAAGAAGAGATTGTTTCTTTGGTTCATTTGCTTCAAATTCAGCCTCAATTTCCTAGAAAATATCAAATATTTTTATGAAGAAAATTAAAGTAAAGAAAAATAATATTTATAAAAAAAAACAACAGAAAAAATTAAGACACAAAAAATAGAAATGTACAGAGACAAAATGAGTATGAAGATCAACCATTCAACTACTGGATTAAATTTTGTTATATACGGTCACTGACCAAGATATCACTTCTCTCATGTTGAGCAATGGTAGGAAACAGTAACAGTATAAACACGGACTTCAGAGAGGAAAAAAAAACCCGATTACAATGATGCTTGTTTCTGCCCTTTTTAGACAATTTGATACTTGTTTTTGGGCCTTTTGAGATTACAGGATAAACACAAAATATGTAGATTGCCTGAAAATATAAAATTCATTTGCACTCACTGCGAAACCGAGCAGAAAAGCTGGCCAAAGGCTCGACTTATCTACCTGTTTCTAAAGCTCATACAAATAAATTTCATACTTGACGACAATGTACGTATATTGTCTACTTAAATACATATTGTCTGATTGTAAATTTCAGTTTTTAAATATTTCCAAAACAAAATGTGAATACTTCATAAAAATATATTTTTGGAAATATCCTGCTATTTTTACCTTGCATTTATTGAGTTCAGCCTGTAACTGGTCATACACAGTAGGTAACTCTGCTGTCAAGGTCAATCTGGTGTCCTTTAACCAGACCAATATATCCTCAATCTCTCCTTCACATTCTTGCCATTGTTTCAGTACTGCCTCCATATGTTTACATTGTACTTCCAGTCGTGTGTTAAGGTGATGCCAATGTTGTTGTAACTGTGCTGTACTAACTTTAATTTGGTCCTTAGCTTTATCATCACCTTTCTGTAACAAAGGTTGAGCTTGGGAGTTGATCTGGTTTAGTGATTCCTCTTGTAGTTTGAACTCATTCTGCATATTCTGTGAAGAAAGGGAGACAATTTATATAATAAAACAAAGGGAGACAATTTATATAATAAAACAAAGGGAGACGATGTATAAAATAAAATAAATAAACAAAAAAAAAAGTACAATTTACACTTATTTTTTGTTTTTATGTTTTCAAATAATTCATGATATCCTCATTGTGATAACAGGGTATACTTAAATATCAAAACTCCTACAATTAGTGCCTTTACAAATCAAATATTTTCTCAGATCCTAATTTGTTTATGAGGTCAGTGTTGCTCATCTTTTCAGTTTTATGCATTGTATTTTCTATTTTGTTTGTCTTCATTCTGTGTCTTGTGGCCATTGCTGCCTGTCTTTCTTGATTGTCCATTCTTGATTGACTCTTTGGTTTTCTCTAATGTTTATTTATCTCCATAAACAGAAATGCTTCATTATATTTATATAAGTATGGTATTAAAAATAATATCGTACAAACCTGAGCTTTCTCCAATAAATTTTTAACTTTTTGCAGTGAAACAGAATCAACAACAAATGCTGTCATTCCATATTCCTTCTCAGCTAACCATTCACGGAGTTTCTCTGTCAGATCATTAAAATCTCTCCATTGCTTGATTGATGCCTCTATAATACCCTTCCTCTGATTGGCTCTCCTGACAACACTCTGCCACTGTTCTGCCAATAGATGAAGTTTATTCTGGAACTCTTTTCTGTTTTCTACCTCACCATCTTTCATCATTTTCTGACCATCACTGATAATGGCGTGGAGAATCTGTTGTTTGCTGTACATGTCACTCTCAAATTTCTGTAATAGTAATTTTAATTTAATTTAATTAAATAAAAAAATTGCTCTATAACATTTTAATCATAAAAAAATACATAAAAAAGGCTCATATCAAGATTTAAAAAAAATGCTTTTTTTCCTTTCTTTTTTTTTGTTGCAAAAAGCAAAAGTTAGAG
This sequence comes from Gigantidas platifrons, assembly GCA_002080005.1. Taxonomy (NCBI): domain Eukaryota; kingdom Metazoa; phylum Mollusca; class Bivalvia; order Mytilida; family Modiolidae; genus Gigantidas; species Gigantidas platifrons. Next base: position 229,394 of record MJUT01002723.1, read on the forward strand.
TGCATAAAAAAATGATAAAAAAAAAATCAATTTTTCTGGTTGAACTCGACTTTGCAACTACATATATGACAAGGGTCAAATGACACTAGCAACACTGTTAAATACCAAATATGTTTCTATCGTCATAGCAATTAAACAACACTGTTAAATACCAAATATGTTTCTATCGTCATAGCAATTAAACAACACTGTTAAATACCAAGTATGTTTCTGTCGTCATAGCAATTAAACAACACTGTTAAATACCAAGTATGTTTCTATCGTCATAGCAATTAAACAACACTGTTAAATACCAAGTATGTTTCTGTCGTCATAGCAATTAAACAATACTGTTAAATACCAAATATGTTTCTATTGTCGTAGCAATTAAATGTTCTTACCTCACATTTCCTTAATTGACTGATTAGCTCTGGTAAATTTCCACCGATCTCGGTAGACAAATCTTGCTCCGTCTCAGCTAAGAATGTCATCCATGTATCACATTTACCAGTAAAGTCTTGCTGAACAAGTAGAGCACCTTGTACATCTTTACTACGTTCTTTAGAGTCACTATATAGCTCATGCCATTTATGATTCAGTTCTCGTAACTTAGTGGCTGTAGCCTCATCAAGGGCAAGTCTATAACCAAGGTCATTTAAGCTATCTAACTCTGTCATATTGTCGGCAAATTCTGTTGTCAAAAGTTTCAATTTCTCATGTCTGCTTTGTAGTATTTGTGTCTCTGATGTTTTACTGGGCTCTACTTCATTAAGAGTTCTTGCAGCACGATCTACAAATGCAGACACTGCATCATATAATGCTTTAAATCTCTGTCTTTGAGACAAATCCCCTTGTAGCATTTGTACTTGTTTTTGTAGGATTTGTCGTAAAGCCATAACTCTTTGGTCCAATGAAGAAAGACGAGAGGTAAGGTTGGAAATCGATGAAGTGTCCATATTTTTAGTAACAGAATCACTCAACTGATACAGACTAGATAATTGTGATTGGAAATTGTCTAGATCTCGTTGGAGGGCCTGAAAAATCACAAGTAGAAGTATATTGTCAATAAACAAAAACATGGGGAAATACATAATGTAAAATGTATATCTAAATGTAATGTTGTAACGTATAATATAATGTAACATTTATCAAGATATAATGTAACATTTATCAAAATGTAATGTAACATTTATCAAAATATAATGTAACATTTATCAAAATATAATGTAAAATTTATCAAATTATAATGTAAAATTTATCAAAATATAATGTAAAATTTATCAAAATATAATGTAACATTTATCAAAATATAATGTAACATTTATCATCAAGACAACATAGAGTAACATGTATCAAAACATCTGCTTTAAATTTCTATGTTTAAATTCTTTGACCATTTAGAATAGGTACAATCTGAAGCATGGTTTAAAAACAATAACTATTATTACCTTGTATGACATAGTAGGTGCTATTTCACCCTCAATTTAGGGTATAAGGTATACTTATTACCGAAGACTGTAAAATGTAGAACATCAATAGAAGTGCCGTTCCTTTACTTTAATTTGTGACTAAGGGTAAAATTGGATAGTCTTTCATGTTCATTTACATACATATCCTTTCTTACTAAATTATGCATCATTTACCTTGCTTTCACAGAGACATTCATCCCTTCTGTTTGCATCTTCTCGTATAGCTACCAATTCATTGCACAGCCTCTCTTTGGCATCAAGCCATCTCCTAGCTTTATTATATTCTTGCTCATATTGTTGCCATTGAGCCAAACAGGCCTCCAACATGGATAATCTGTTATGGAGACCTCCAGACATTTTCTGCCATCTACAAAAAAAAACAACAACACACAATTGAACATTTTCAGTAAGTTTTTTTCTGTTGTAGTAAACTTCTGATGCATATTACATGTACATGTATTATTTTATATGATAAAGTCTTTCTATATATTTCGTGGGGAAGTGTAGTAAGAACAGTGCATTGGCAGTAATTAATCAGTAAGAACAGCACATTGGCAGTAATTAATCAGTAAGAACAGCACATTGGCAGTAATTAATCAGTAAGAACAGCACATTGGCAGTAATTAATCAGTAAGAACAGCACATTGGCAGTAATTAATCAGTATGAACAGCACATTGGCAGTAATTAATTAGTAAGAACAGCACATTGGCAGTAATTAATCAGTAAGAACATCACATTGGCAGTAATTAATCAGTAAGAACAGCACATTGGCAGTAATTAATCAGTAAAAACAGCACATTGGCAGTAATCAATCAGTAAGAACAGCACATTGGCAGTAATTAATCAGTAAGAACAGCACATTGGTAGTAATTAATCAGTAAGAACAGCACATTGGCAGTAATTAATCAGTAAGAACATCACATTGGCAGTAATTAATCAGTAAAGGGCACAACTGGTACAACTATTTGTTTACTAATTATTTTCTATTGTTTGATTGATTGGTGTCTAACAACAACATTTGCAGTATTTCAGCTATAACATGGTTTTTTTTGGTTTTTTTTCTACGATTGAACTTGAATCTTAGATTTATAACTTCATCATACCAACTCAAGGGGCCTGCATGGTCAAGTGGTTATGCTTGTTGACATTTATAACTTCATCATACCAACTCAAGGGGCCTGTGTGGTCAAGTGGTCATGGTTGTTGACCTTTGACAAGCCTAACAACACTGACTCCAGTTTCTGTCATGATACCCACCTCAAGAGTTCAAGTTTCCAGACACTTACCAAAGGCTGGCAGTTCTACCAATCAATTCACTATACCTGTTAGGCTTTCCTACCTCAACAAGTTGTGTAGCCCTGATATAGTTGAAAAAAATGCTGTAAGTGATGATAATCACCCATAAATCAAAAGATACAAATTCAGAAGTTGCCATGGTTACAAGAGAAAGGTCCATCAGAGCATGTGAGGAGCTTGAAACAAACTCAGTGCTTAGGTAATATATTTTTGATATTGGTGAATGTGTTAGTTACTATAGATTTTGATAAATATCAGTATTTCTATAAAGATATACATGGACTGATACTCAGTAACACCCACATCATATATCTATAAATATTATGGTTAACCTATAGAAATATTTAGAATAATGCAACAAACATGAATTTTACATTATCTATATATTTCTGTATGCTTGGTAAAGGATTATCAGTTCTCCTTTAAAGGAGAACTTAAAGCTTAATATCTGTCATGTCTGAACACTATAATGACTTACCTCCCTTTAACATCTGATATGGTTTTCTGTATGTCTTGTTTAGCAGAAGTTTCACACACTTGCATTAACTGAGAACCCAAGGCTAAACACCTGTCATATTTCTGTGTGTTTTTATCAACATCACTCTGGAGCCCCTTCAAATAAAAATATCAACATTAAATTATGTAAATATCAACCTTCTGTATAATATGCGGGTCTGATACAATAAAATTGCATGCAGTTCTATCATGTTTTCTCCTTTTTTATACAATCTATAGAATTGAAAACAAAATAAAAAATATTTTTTAGATTTTTGTTCCAATTTATAATGGTAAAATTACAGTATTATACATTATAACAAATTGCAAATCTGCAATAAAATTGAAATGTCTATACTTTTACCTTTAATTTTTCGACTTGCATCCTCAGTGTAATGAGATCTGCTCCTACGTTTGTGTAGCGGCTAAGACAATATTCTGTCTCTGATAGCACCTGATTAACTCCCTGTAATTCTTTATGGTAAGCCTCCCATTGACTCAGAAGCTCATTTAAAACAGATAGAAGATCCTGAACTTGATCATACAGATGCTGCCATCTTTTGTTCAGGTTATCTAGACTATGCTGAATACTGCGTTGACAACCAGGAGAATCATGACTTAATTCTACAAGTCGTTCTCCAAGACCACGGGCATTGTCTATTTCTTCTTCTTTGGCTTTTAATGTTTGTTGCAACATCTACAAAAATTTGGTAATGTAATCACCACATTTAAAACACTATCATTTAAATATATTTGGAATTATGATTAATTTAAAATACATGTATATAAATTTAAAAGGAGAGAAAACAAAATGAACCAGAAACTCAACGAGCTAGGTTGCATTGTACAGTATGTAATACTCAATTATATCATGTTTCCATACATATCAACTGGGATGAGTTCACATTGATTTCACAAAACAGGAAAACTTCATCAAAATTGTTGTTGATAAATGCCTGTTTCAAAATAAGAACAAATTGGAATAAAATTCTTCAGAACATTTCAAAAATGTGATGTGCATTGTGTTTAATCAATGTTATTTTGCTACGCTTTTTGATATCATGTTGAGAATTCTAATCTTTCAATACAAATCATTAGTTTTACATTTAAATACACATGTACCAGTCCAATGACATGTAGTCAAAGACATTATGGTAGAGTAAAAAGGAATGAGGGTCTTACTTTGAATTAAACAAGTCATTTTAAATAAATAAAAGCAATTGCAAAAGAACTGTAATTTTGCTTCAAATCATCCATGAAAATGTCTGTATTTATATTAATCATTTTAATGTTCCCTCATTTGGTTCTCTTGTTTGAAGAACAATGGAGGATATTTGAACCATATCATGGATATGCTTTGACAACATGAATACACTTTACAAACCATATTAAGAAATAAATTACCTTGCATTCTTTTAGTGTTTGTTTAACACTAACTTCATGACCTATAAGTCGGTACTGCTTAACTTTGTCTTCTTGTTCCTGGAACCAGTCTTGAAGGCGAGACAAACTGGATTCATACTCCTCCCATTTCTTCTGTAGCATTTCAAATGTTCTTAGTTGTTCATTGACATCATGACTAAGGCCCTGCCATCGTTTATTCAAAGTACCTAGTCGTTCAGCAAATTCTGTTTTATCTGATGACATGTACGGTGATGATTCCTGGTCTTGGGTACCAGTTTGCAAAGAAGACTGGTTTACAAAGTCAATAGTAAGCTGCTTATTCTGTAATTCTATCTTGAAGTCCTGCAATGAATGCAAAAATGGAGGAATATTTTTAAAAGAAAGTCTTTGACACTATCCTTCCACTTGTCAAATATTTCAGTATTGAACAATCTAATTAAAATCTTTTTTTTAGATTTATCTTTTGGCTATACACTAACATATAATGAAAACCTGTATGGATAACACCAGGGCTCATATTTCCAACTGACCAATCAGTGATGAGCCTACCAAATATTAAGGTAATAAAACTGTTACCCATTTGTTTATATATCTGTCATATGATTGGATTGAATGAAAGGTGACACAAACTCCAAACAGGATGTTGCTAGATTCCAGTCTATCGTCTAATTAAAAAAAAAAACATCTGATCAATATATTTCAAAATTAATTTAGTATTTTGTACAATTCTGATATATTTTCCTAGTGTTCTAAAATTTGCTATCTTCTCTATATTAACAACATTATCTATTATTTACCTTGAACTTTTTCAGTGATATTTCGATGTCTGCCATGTTTTTGACAAGTTTTGATTTTTCCTGTCTTACATCTTCTTCCATCCCATTCAGCCATGTTGCCAGTTCTGTTAGAGCTTGTCGTGAAGGCATCAGGTCCATTTGTGCCTGATGTAAATATTCCTCTGCCTTGTTTATATCATGTTCTAGTAGTCCCCATTGTTCGTCAAGCCATGTCATATTTCTTTCTAAAGCTGCTGTATCATACGTCTGATTTTCGGCAAGCTGTTTCCCAACAAACATTATTTTATTTTTCAGACCTTCTTGATTTTCAACTTCTTTTCTAAACTCCTATAAAAGGAAAAAAAATAAACATAATGTTTTACATTGTATTTGTGAAATATTAGACTGTACATTGTTACATGCAATAAGTTAATTTCAGTTTTAGCATGACTTAAAACGTAATTCTTGTATCAGGTATTATAAGTAGCATATTTCTGGGTTTTTTTCCGGCAAGGAACAATATATAAGACTCAGTTTAAAGAGGTCAAAATCAGTGACCTATGACCATGTATATTTGTACTTTAGCCAGGTGGCTTAAATGATCGTCATCCATCACAGGATGCTTGGATGAGGTTCCATATTTGATTATCTGTGATAAGATGTATTACAAGCTAATTATGTACTAGATATTACTTGTGCTCCAATTATTATTAATATATTAATCAGAAATTTAATACCAATCAAAGAATTCTATTTCTTATATCATACTTGTTTCCTAAATTTGTTTTACATAATTACAGTAAATCAAACATGGTGGCTATTGGTCAAACAGCTAACATATATTTGGCTTCCTGTAAAATAATTATTTTTAGAATTGCTAAATTACTTTTTTCTTTTAAAACATTTCTAATATATTCACATCCGACCTGTTTTAAATGCATTAACTTACCAATAATTTGTCGTTTTTACTTCTGATAATAGCTATACTTTGTTGATCTTTGTCAGACAGATGTTTTATATCAGTCAGTTTCATTTTAGCTGTAAGTAACCAGGTTCTTAATACTGCTGCCTCAGCTTCGAATGCCTGTAATTGTTCTCCAAGTTTCTCTGTTCTAAAAAATTAAAATATTACCATTAAAATTCATCCATTTCTTACTGATGTTGTTTTGGTAATCTGTTGACACTCAACATTATTAAGAAGAATGAAAATATTAAATATAGATTCTCCTTAAGTTGCCTGTGGGTTACGATACTTCTCCACTCAAGAGAGTTAAATTAAAAATTTTAATTTAACTCTTGAGAGTGGAGAAATATCGTAACCCACATGGGCAACTGAAGGAGAATTTGTTTCTCCCATTATTTAACACAAATTTTATTTCAAAAGCCGTCAAACGCATCAAATGCGGGGAAAGGCACGAGACATTTTAATCCTCTAGAGGATTACAGATTTTTCCACCACTGGTTCAGCGGGGTTAAAATGACGTCATAATGGGAGAAAGTTATTTCTAATTCATTAATGATCCATATTCTAGACTGTTAGTTTAATGTAAAGGTGTATCTACATTGTCAACATTTTCCTTCAAATAAGCTTTACCTGTCCAACTGTTTCAAACACAAATTTAACAGTCTTAATATGTCATCAAACATGATTGATGGGTCTATCAAATAATAGAAGGGTTAGGATTATGGTTATGGTGCTTAATGATACTTTCAACAATATTTCAGTTTTAACATGGTGGTCAGTTTTAGTGGTGGAGGAAACTGGAGTATCCGGAGAAAACCACCGACCTGACGCAAGTCACAGATAAACTTTATCACATAATATTGTATCGAGTACACACTGCCATGAGTGGGATTTGAAATAACAATGTTAGTAGTGATAGGAACTGATTACACAGGTAGTTGTAAATCCAACAACCATACGATCATGACCACACCAGCCCTCAGTGGTAATAGACACTGATTGCAAAAGTAGTTGTATGGGAAGGGAGTTAGATAGGTGAGTTATAAATAACTATATCAATATCATTAATATATTACCTCTTTAGTTCTAAAGTAGTTGTATGGGAAGGGAGTTAGATAGGTGAGTTATAAATAACTATATCAATATCATTAATATATT
>MJUT01002723.1:245967-259298 GCA_002080005.1 Gigantidas platifrons
GTGCAATCAAATATACAAATAAAACAAATATATATAAGAAATTTTGAAAGTCTATATAATAAACAGTATAACTAAATCATACATTTTGAATATCAAAATAAGACCACTCGTGACCGAATACGCATTAACGATTAAACTCGTGGACGGAACAAGTTCCGCCCACTCGTTTAATCCTTATGCGTACTTCGGTCACTCGTGGTCTTATTTTGATATTCAAAATCTACGATTAGTTATACTATATTTAGTAAAATTTCAGGTGATCCCTCTTACACATAAATATATACATAATATTAATATTTAATTTTGAGAAAAAAGATGATTAACTACAGTAAAATCAAAATTATTCACTGGATATACATTTACATGGATAAGAATGATAATTAATAAGAAAAATATTTTCAAGTGTGCAAGAATATATTATTTTCAGTGAGTGAGTGATGCTTAATAATGCTGTGAATATTATTATAGCTATACCATGGCAAGAACAAGTTACATTTCAATGATATGATGATCATGTCCACTTTGTACTAGACCAACTTGCTTAGTTGGATTTTTATAGTGCTAGCTCACTGAAACAACAGTCTGTGAGTAGACATGTTGCTCCACTTTAACACATTATACTCATTCTGTGAGTAGACATGTTGCTCCACTTTAACACATTATACTGATTCAGAGCCAATCAGTCTTTGCTCTAACTATGATCTACTGCACATCTCATTTTTAACCTATCCACAAAAAATTTGAATCCACAGAATATAAAATGTATACCATGTGATCTTTGCTGCTATGCTGTAATTTATGTGATTAGATTTAGAGATGGAATACCATGACAACAAATTCCTATGATTACAGCTATACCAGCCTTTATTAGTGACATCTCTTACCTCATTTTCTCTGAGTTGTTGCTGAGAATTTTTGTCACCATCTGGTGACATGATCTTTTGTTCAGCAAGATCAAGCCATTGGGAGATATTCTGCAATGCATCCTGGTACTTTTGTTGATAATCCAGAGCCTGATCCAATCTTAACTGTTTGTCAACAACTTGAGTGGTCAGTTGTTGCCAAAGGTTGTTAAGTTCATCAAGGTTATGTCTGATGCCTTTCAGTTGCCCTTGTGTATCTGTTGGTAACAGCCAACTGTAACTTTGGCCTCTAGGTTCCTATAATTATAGAGGAAAACATGACAATAGAATTGTTAAAATGACTAAAATTCATTTCAGATACATGTAATTTGTATCTAATATTATTCAGTGCAAAGCATGAAGTTTATGTACATTTTCTTGAAGAATAAGGGTTTATTTATACTTTTTAAAGTAATACAGCCATCCCCCTATTACAAGGCCATTTCGTCTGCAATGAAAAAGTGACCTTACAAAAGAGGTGACCTCTCTTGAGGGGGCACATTTAGTAGCACATTACTATATCAGTGTAGCTGAAATTTGGCCTGATAAGTGTGGGGTGGCATCATAAGATCAGGACTATTGTAGTCAGGTGATTTTGGCCTGATAAGTGTGGGGTGGCATCATAAGATCAGGACTATTGTAGTCAGGTGATTGTTACACTAAGTTATTTTATGATATGCCTATATGCTGGTCACTTCACCCAAATAAATGTATTTAAAAAGAACATATTCAAGCTAAAGTTAATTAATTCAATATATTGTAATTAATTAGACGAATGAAATTTGCAAGAAATTAAACAGTTTTTATTTAATATTTAAGGTTTACAGAGGATTCTAACATGACCTCACTCTTTCCCTTTGTTAAAAAAACCAGAATTATTTCTTCGTATTATCTCATTAGCACATGCGCCGAGTAATGTGACTGACGTTTCCATTGGCAGCATAAATTGTGACCCGAATAATGCCGATAGAGGGCGCAGTATTATTCGAGTTACATAAATTGCATGCGACATTTTCCGCAAGCGTATGTATAAATTACCGTCTTCCAATCAAAGTATACTACCGTATTTGTACTCTTAGACATATCAGAATCGAAATATATCATGGAAGCCAGAATGTGTTTTGAGTTTTAACATGGATTGGCAGATATTAGTAAATTTTATCCCTCGCTTCTGGCTCGGGATAAAATACTAATATCCGCCAATCCATGTTAAAACTCCCAACAAATTGCAGCTTCCATGATTTATTTCTTAATTCTAGTTTCTTCAGGATTTTCTTTTTCAGATGATCCAATAAATAAATAAAAGAAATGTTGGAAATCAAAATACCTGGGAAACTTGTCCTCTCAGAAGATCTTCTAACTGTTCTTTTTTCTGGTTGAGTTCATCATTCAATTCCTGCCATCTGTGTACCAATTCTTCTTCACTGATAGGTGGCACTGTTGGTAGCTCTGGTTCCCTCATATGATATGATGGGGCATCAGTAGAAAGTTGTTTTACAAGCTGACGATGTTCAGAAAGGTCGGATCTTAATAGCTACAATAAAATAATACCAGAAGTATATAACAATTATGAAATTAACTAAATATCTACTGCCCACAAACATCAAACCACATTATTGTTTTCTTTAAAAAAGATAAAACAACAAAAACATTTAAAGGAACCAGATTTACAGCAAAAAATTAATTGTAAAGCACACAAAAGTAAAATAAAAGAGCAAATGCTCAGATAACTTGAATTCCCACAATAACTGGGAGTGAGGCCATGCCTCACCATCATAAAACTAGTTTTGTACATATACTCCAATATCATCCAATCAGAGCATGGTATTACATGTAATTGGATATGACGTTCTGATTGGCTGTTTTTCGAGTATGAAAACTCATACTCAAAAGTTTTATAACTGTAAGACCAGGCCCCGATGCCACAAAACTTTTTCTTTGCTGAGAAAACTTTTTTTGCTCAAATCTGTGTTCTCAGCCAATCAAATTTGAGTATTTCCTTATTCGAGAATATTCTCAGATTTAAGTAAATTCTCAAGTTTTATGGCACCGGGGCCAGACCTTTACAGTCTTAAATTTATGAGTATAAGTTACTGTGTTCTTATTGGACCTATTGGAGTAGCAGTACAAAAATCCTACTCAAAAGTTAATAACTGTAATACCAGGAGCTCTGAAAGGCTTTAACTGAAATTGAAAAAATACAACAATATTAAACAAAAATTAGACTGCATACCTGTTGAAGACTTTGATGATCTTCAGGCAATATTAGTGTTTCTATTTTTGGAGGTACCATTGCTAACTGTTTGGTGTCTGTAACCCAGTCTTGTAATTTTTGAACTTTTCTTTCGTAATCATCCATTTCTTTTTGTCGTTTTTCGCTCTCTTTAATAGCAGCCCTAATAGGACCTTGTTTTTCTATAGCAGCTAGTTTTAGATTGCCTAGCTGTGTCTGAAGATTTGCTAACTGAGATCTTAATCTTTCTGCATTTGCAGGAGTTTCTCTTTCACAGAGTGCATCACACTGGACTGCCAGGTCTGACACTAATTGTAAACGATTGTTCAACTCCTCTTGCAGTGTTCGGTTGTCATGGAGATATTGGCGAAGTGACTGAACACTGTCTGTTGGAAGGGGTGTGGCTGCTTGACGAATTTTCATTTCATCTAACCATTCTTCCAAATCCTTCAAATGTTTTCTATATGCTTTTAATGAAATGTCATGTTTCTCTTTGTCTTTCACTGCATTCTGTATAAAACCAAGCAACATTATTGTTATAATCAATTTATTTTGTTTATAAGGGGCAAAATAGTACTTATCCATGTCTGAGCAACAGAAATGACAAAGAGAATTCTAATACAACTTTCATAGTTTGTAGATATTTGAATCTTGTAAAAAAAAATCTGATCACAAATAGAAAATAGAAAAGTAGTAAGTTACAACATTACATACAGATAAATAAAAAGTATGTATATTTAACCAAACTACTACAAGAAAAGAAACAATTTTGTAATAATTAAAGGGAACTAACTCCTATAAAATGTAAAATTTTATAATAAAGCTTGAAAAGTGCAAATGATCTTTTTTTCTTAATCTATAATTCAAGGTAATTGTCAACTAATTCCTATTTATAATATTCACAATGGAGAATCTCTTAGTGACTGTGTGATTAAGAACAATAATTATGTGATATTCCACTATCATGATTTCGATAAGTTTCAGATGGATTTTCTTAAAGTTCATTTACATATAAATGCTTCCACGTTACATCTATCAATTCAGTCAGCATGTCGAGGACAATAAATCACCTCTTTTGTCGTTACTATTAGATAAATAAATAATTTTAATACTTGTAGAGTTGTTTCCCCATGGCTTCAAATACTAGTAATAATCTGTACGTTATTTACTATGTCAGTTTATAAAGAGATAATGGTAACTCACCTGGAGTTGCTTTCCCTTGGTTTCAGCTAACGAATAAAGATTATCTACCCTGTCAGTTAACATGGAGAGGGTAGCTTGCATTGTGTTATACCCTTCAGGGTCAGACATCTCTACAATCTGACGTCCCCTTTCCCTGACCCTAGCGATATCCTCCCGAATAGATTCAATGTCTGTCAGGGATTCCTAAAAAAAAAGTAATTCAGTAATATCAACTTAACTATCAAATACATCAAGTTGTTTTATTGTTTGTATAAGTGCAATGTAGTATTTGTACATGTTGTAAGGAGAAACTGGTCCATATATACATGTGCTAACAACCTGGATTTCATTCAATATAGTAGAATCTTAAAGATAGTACTTGATTGATTGATTGATTTTAGGTGTTTAGCACCACTTTCAACAATATTTCAGCTATATCATGGCGACCAGTTTTAGTGGTGGAGGAAGCCGGAGTACTCGGAGACAACCACCGACCATGGGCAAGCAACTGGTAAACTTTATCACATGCGGCTGCGAGTCGAGTGCACCCTTTTTTGTAATTTACAAAGCGGGGCGTGAACCCACGCCGTATTGGTGATAGGCTTGTATGAGTTGCTAGATCCAGCGACCTAACTCATTGAGCCACCCTGGCCCTGATAGTATTTGAAGATGGTTTATGATTAATATTGAATGGTCAAGGAAGATATTTTTTCAAAATCGTGCTGAATATATGTAATTTAATGTGATTTACTTTATTTGTTCAAACAGCAGATGACACTTACACTTCCTGTTTATGTGATCTGGATTAAAAATAACTGTCAAAGTCGAGTGTGGCAAATACAAACTCTACATGTATAAAAGTAATGACAACAAAATGTATCCATCTTTCATCACAGTTTTCTTTGTTGCCATTTGAAATAGTTTCTTAATCAGCTTCAAAGGCATCTAAGAAATCGTCATCTATGAAGATATAATTGGATCCTGGGTTCAAGCCCTGGTAGAGTCAACCCAAAGATTATATAATTAGTATTTGTTACATCTCTTCTAAGAATGCAACAGTAAGGAGTAAGAACAAGGACTGGTTGGCTCAGAATCGCACTAAGAAACAGAGTGGAGTGACATGTTTACCCGCGGACTGTTGTTTCAGTGAGTTAGCAATATTAAAATCCAACTAAGCGTGTTGGAGTAGTACGAAGCGGACCTCATCATCATCTCATTGAAAATTAACCTGATCTCTTCATGATATACTTGAAAAACTGTTGAGTTGGCATTAAGCAACAACTCACTCTCGTTAATAAATATTTGTGAATATAATCATATACCAATTAATGTGAAAATGCATTCAACATGTATTTAGTAAACTTTAAAGGACTTTAGAGGACTTTAGTAAACTTTAGAGGACTTTAGTAAACTTTAGAGGACTTTAGAGGACTTTAGTAAACTTTAGAGGACTTTAGTAAACTTTAGAGGACTTTAGTAAACTTTAGAGGACTTTAGTAAACTTTAGAGGACTTTTCTTTAACATTTGTACTGTATATCAACCCACTCCCCCTAAAAAATAATAAAGTGTAGATGTGGTCTATATGTGGATACGATATTAGTTTACAACTGTTTGTAAAATAAAGAGTAGATGTGGTCTATATGTGGATAGGATATTAGTTTACAACTGTTTGTAAAATAAAGAGTAGATGTGGTCTATATGTGGATAGGATATTAGTTTACAACTGTTTGTAAAATAAAGAGTAGATGTGGTCTATATGTGGATAGCATATTAGTTTACAACTGTTTGTAAAATAAAGAGTAGATGTGGTCTATATGTGGATAGGATATTAGTTTACAACTGTTTGTAAAATAAAGAGTATATGTGGTCTATATGTGGATAGGATATTAGTTTACAACTGTTTGTAAAATAAAGAGTAGATGTGGTCTATATGTGTATAGGATATTAGTTTACAACTGTTTGTAAAATAAAGAGTAGATGTGGTCTATATGTGGATAGGATATTAGTTTACAACTGTTTGTAAAATAAAGAGTAGATGTGGTCTATATGTGGATAGGATATTAGTTAACAACTGTTTGTAAAATAAAAACAAATTCAAGACATTTCAAGTTATCAAACAAACTCTTTCTTTATAGCTGTCTGACATATAGGTTTTCATACTACAGATTCCAAAGTAAATATTATAAAAATTCTTCTATTTGTAATATAATTGTTTGATTACTTGAAAAGTACTTTAAAAGTTGTATAATAAAAACAAATAATCAGCATTTAAAATCTTAGTCAAACAGTAAGACATGTGACCAATTTATCTGATTTAGGGTATCATATCTTCTATGTCAGTCATAAAACAATAGAATCACTGGTTGTCATTTAAATTAAACCACCCTTAAATTTGAAGGGTTATGTCTTGGCTCACTTCATATTACTTAAATCAATACACAACTCTTGTTTTAGTGTATTGAAAATTTAAAAGTGAAAATGAAAACATTTTTTGAATGCTTGTTCTAACATGTTTTCTTCTATTTTCTTTTAAACTATAATATCTTCCCATTCAAAATAAGGGGTTTGACATTTTACTAAAAAACAATCAAAACAAAAAAAACAAAAGATCATCATTAATTTTCTGAAGATAATACAAAATTAAAAATAAAAACTTAAATTAAAGAGATGCATTTGATTTAATCATCCCCCTCCTCCCCATTATATGTAAACCCTCATACATCAAATTTACTATAAAAAAGCAACATGGATTATCAAAAGCCTACATTTGAGAAAAAATCATCTAAATTTATTCCCCTTTTTAATGAGAAATTTTCAAATTAATATTACATTCTTACTTTGTAATCTTTTAGCTGTTTGTCAAGGTCCATGAGAGATGAAGGGTAGGTACGGGCCAGTTTACTTTGGGTCCTCTCCATCTTTAAGGTAACATCCTGCACTGACTGCTGGTATCGTTCCTGTTTCTGCAGCGCCACCTGGAGTTCATGTTCTCTGGCTCCAAGCTGTTGTGAAACAAGTTTAGCTCTATAAACTGCAGATGCTCTGCTTGGTATTGTATTGACTTTATTTTGGAATGTACGGGTACTCAACATATTTATTTAAAAATTAATTCCACCTGACATATATTTACAATATTTGCCTATGATATTGTTGGTTTTATCCATCATAACAAGTCTATTATGTTTACAAGTTTTTAAACTTTGAAGTAAATTATGCTAAAGAGAAGTTGCAAACAATTGAATGATTTTCCTTTCATGATCAAAATCTCATTGTAATCATTGTAATCATTGACAATTGATAAAACAATGAATTTAACATCCAATAATAATCATATCATAGTCCTGATTTAAAAAGACCTTTCTTTGATGTTGTATACTTCTAAATATGACAGAAATCTTAAGAATGATAGATAACACTTGTACACTTAACATTAATGGTTGTCCATACACATCAATTTGATAAAACTACTATGCTCAAATTCATAGCTCTAAATACCCTACTGACTTAATTTTAGCAGTGAAATACCATTTATAATACCCGTTAAGTCATTTGATGAGGTTGACGTTTTTAATAAATCTTTAACCTGACCCCATACCTTGGCAACTTCCCCATTTAATATAGAGTTTAATCATCACTCTAATGTTCTGTTCTAGAACTGTTAAATTTGTTTTCCTTCTCAATAAACATATATATTAACTTCTGAATCAAAAATTTCAACACATACTTCATGGGTGAATAATTTCAATGAATTTGTTCAATAAGTCATAATAAAATTGTTTCTTTATTAAGTATTCTACTTCAACTTATTTATAAGATTGGAAAATTCGACAGAAATGATGATTCAAAATGCCATGCTAAAATGTTGTAAGGTAGAATTAATTAATTTATATAAAAAAAATAAAAATAAAGAAACAAATAATTTAAATAAAGCCTATCAAATTAATTGAAATATTTACCAGTATCAGTAAGTAATTAAATTCTGTAATAATCAAAAAGTCAATGTTTCTATACAAAACCTGTGCACTTAATATGACAAATCCATGAACAATCAAACATATTTGGAGCCATTCCAGTTACACAGCCTGAGTTACCAGAATTTCAATGAAAAGAATTTTTTTGTGAGGTATGCACTTTCTACTTTTATCAATTGGATTCAAATAAATTTTCTTTGATAAATTATGATGTAATACAAAATATACAATAATTATAAACTTTATAACTTCTGTCACATTACGTTAGGATATAGCTTAAATACATGACATTTTGTACTGTATGATTATATTGTAATGCAATCCATGTCTTGTAAAAGAAAATAGTGTACATTTATGTAATCATCATATTAAATGCAGGATTCAAACTTCATAAATAAACTATGTGATTTGAATATTTTATATATTTTTATCTTTTTGAACTATTTAAAAAATTGTGTAACTGTTTCATGCTATTTTTACTTCATAGCAAAATTTTGTAGAAATACTCCTCTTTTCCAAAATTAAAAATTAAAAATGATCTAAACCAAATGCTATATTAAGGTATTTTAACAATTTATATATACCCCTACTTTCTATGTCTATCATTACTGTATTTTAACAGTTTATATATACCCCTACTTTCTATGTCTATCATTACTGCTAAATAACTTTTTTGATGTTCATATTCACCTTTTTATAGGGGAGTCCCATGTTGTTTTTTTATTTCTAAATCAAAATATGATTTATTTTTTGGAAGGAAAAATTAAATCTCTTAAATTTTGGAATATGAATATTCTATTAAAAGTTATTATAAATACTTCTTGAAAGTCAGCTCCTATAAAATCATGACATGAATAAGTTGAAATATTACTGAATGTAGATTATGATACTTCTAAAGTCTATATAATCCAACAAATAATTTTCATTTAATTGTTTAACGAGGATTTCCGACAGCCGATGGCTACGAGTGGTTTTCCTCAATGTTTAGTACTATCATAAAATTGTGCACTGTATATAAACCAATACATTGTGAGGACAACAATATTACAATGTTTACTATTAATTAAACACAAAATTAATTTTAGTAATATCATGTGACCTAGTACCTGTTGTTGAAGTGTATTCCAAGAGGTATTCAGCAGAGCAATATCTCCTAATTTAGGCTTTAGTTTGGCACCAAATGATGCACTTCTCTCCCTTGATGGCCTCATTAATTGTGGTTCTAGCAGATTGGGAACACTAGCTGACACCTCCTGGATGTAACAAGCACCATAGTTAGAACAAACAACTTTTCCATTCATATTTTTAGACACTTGAACCAAATTTAGGAAATTTGTTCCAATAGAAATAATTTGTGACATAATTTTTATGAAATTGAAAAAAAAAATCATTTTCAAAACTGGAATACATCTTAACATATGCATAGTCCCCGATAAATTTTATTTTTAAAAGTTGTTTGTTCCAAAAAAAATTATGCAGCTAACACAACAAGCAAATCTACAAATACATACACAAATCCACACAACAAACTGTGCTAATCCCCTGATTATCTATTTAATACATGTTTTATCTATCCAATATTAATCCTTCTCCATTACAGGTCCCATACACCATAAATAAATAATTTTTACGTAACACTTGTTTATTTTTCAATTACGGTAAATATATACATTTGTAGTTGGAAGTAAAATTTTACCAAAGTTAAAATAGAATTATGAATATTATATACATCAAATAATTATAAATTAACACTATTTAAAATTTCTATAATGAAAGTAAAAAGGACATAATAAGCAGCAATAAAGCTATTAAGATGAAGGACATCAATAAAGCTATTAAGATGAAGGACATCAATAAAGCTATTAAGATGAAGGACATCAATAAAGCTATTAAGATGAAGGACATCAATAAAGCTATTAAGATGAAGGACATCAATAAAGCTATTAAGATGAAGGACATCAATAAAGCTATTAAGATGAAGGACATCAATAAAGCTATTAAGATGAAGGACATCAATAAAGCTATTAAGATGAAGGACATCAATAAAGCTATTAAGATGAACGACATCAATAAAGCTATTAAGATGAAGGACAGATCCTTTTGGATTTTTTTTAGCCATAGTATTTTTTTTTCAGTTCAAAAGCAGAATCAGAGACTCAATATATCGCTTTGAAGAAAATGTGCGTGCCAAACGTTTTAAATTGGTTTATAACAACTCATATCATGCAACAGTTTTCAATGTAAGATAAAGAATATGGTTTACCATTTCAGAGAAAGGTTGTAAGCTTGGACTAGCTACATTTCTATGAAGACCCATGCTACCAGTCCTCCCTGGCTGTGAGATTGAAGACATCTGAACTGGTTCATGATGCTGTTTATTGATTTTCTCCTGAGAGTGATAAGGAGATGGTGACCTACTTCTGTGTGGCTGGTCATGATGACCTTTTGGTTTTTTCTGCCTCGGGGAATCCATTTGGTCAAACAAACCCGGACAGTTCTCTATAGTAATGTCAGTGTCGTCAGATCGACCTGATATGCTTCCTGGTTCTTCTTGACCAAGACGACTACCTATTTTATCAGATGAGCGTGCTGCTCTGCCAGAACGTATTGTTGATGCAGAGAAATCTGCATCAGAGACCGATCTCTGTGTCATATTAAATGAACTTCCCGGTGATATAAAAATGCCACTGTCTGGTCCTGATCTGTCTATCTCTCCAGCAACAGATACCTTTAATGAGGGTAGTGAGGAAGGAAACTGATATCCCATCTGAGTTAATTTCTCCACCATAGCAGGCCTCATTCCCAAACTTCTGTCACTCAAATGTTTACTCTTTTCATTAATATCATTAATTTTGTTCTGGTAAGATTTGATTTGATATGCAAGTGCCTGAAATTAGTACATGTAATAAGCAAACAACATGCATCCTTTATGCACAATGCAAGAACTGGCTTATCTTAGCAAATACATTTTATATTTGACTACCGCAGTAAAATTACGTTCTAACAGGTAATACTCATTGGTATTATTAACATAGTAAAAAAAATAAGAATTTAGCTATATGACAAAAATATAAACATACACATGATGTTAGAAAAATATAACAGTACTAATACATTTAATGTGCCAAACTCAAAATAAAGGCTGTGCCAAAAAAAAAGTTTTTACAATGAAAGAAATCACTCATATTAAATAAAAGGAGTTTTTGGAAATTTTGTTCTTCCGTTAACAAGTATTTTTCAGTGAATGAATGTGCTATAAAATCATTTGCTATCAATTTCAGTAAAATTCTCAAACAGAATCGCTATGCTGCTTGAATTTCTACACATTTCTAAAGTATTCTGTAGAGATATTTAAGAGTTTATGTCATGCACATGCCATAGATTTTGTAGTCAAAATACTTTCAAAGACAGTGATAAACTATACATGTATATGCTAAATAACAAATATAATACACACATGGAAAGTTCACAATGTTATTTATGAAAAGTTCCATCAAATTTACAAAAATAATAAATTTGACGGAAAATATGAAATGCACAAGTAGATAGAAAAGAAAGTACACAATATATTAACATGTGTTTTTGACTAATTTTATTTTAATCATTAACATTGTGACATAACCATGGTTTTATAATTTACATGTATATACTGCACACATTTAGCCTACATAGACTTACATTGTGTTCTGCAATCTGTTTCTTTAGTGTGTTTACATTAGCAGCCTGTACTGGAGCATTGAGAAGTTTATCTTGGGCATCAGTGATAGCAGACGACAGATGACGTATGTCTGATTCATACTGCTCTTGTTGAACAATAGATTCTTGTAACATTTCACACTGTCCTCTTGCCATCTGTTGTAGTTCTGACATCTCAGACGACAGTCCAGCTTCAGGACCTTCATTTGCATTGAGATTCTTTAGTTCTGACTGTTTTTGTTCAACTAACAATGCTTTTCCTTTGTGGCCATCAATATCTTCTAATATTTTCTGGAAAAAAAGTGAAGTCAGCAGGTAAATACTCAAATATTCAATGTAAGATGGCTGCCACTGAAAGTTTCTTAGGAAGCATATTTCTGGTGTTGTCCTAATTAAGTTTGCATGTCAAATGGCTATTTTCTTATTTTGTGTAATTCTGATCACCAAAAAAAACCCTAGGCTTTGTAGAGGACCATCCAAGGAACATTCCTACGAAGTTTAGTTCCAATTTACCCAGTGGTTTCAGAGAAGAAGATTTTAATGTTAAAGTTATGAACGACGACATCAACAACAATGACAGACGCTAAATAATGGCAATAACTCACTTCACCAATTTGTTTTCTACTACAAGTACATGTACTTTAAAACTACTATGACATATAGAGAGTCTTGGATAACATTCTAACCTGTCCAAACAAAATCCTGCATAAACCAAATTTGAAATAATGTCCCAATGTAAGAAATCTTTGTTAATTTAACCTGTATAAATCGGATATCTTTCTAATCGAAAGACAATAATTAGTAATGAGGATATAAAATGAATGCCTGTCAATTCTGAACACAAAAGTTGATTACAAGGAGGCTGAGTGTAGACAGGTTTATACTAACCTCTTGTATAGCTAGATGTTCTTCAGGGAAACTGATACTAACCTCTTGTATAGCTAGATGTTCTTCAGGGAAACTGATACTAACCTCTTGTATAGCTAGATGTTCTTCAGGGTAACTGAATTATACTAACCTCTAGTATAGCTAGTTGTTCTTCAGGGTAACTGAATTATACTAACCTCTTGTATAGCTAGTTGTTCTTCAGGGTAACTGAATTATACTAACCTCTTGTATAGCTAGTTGTTCTTCAGGGTAACTGAATTATACTAACCTCTTGTATAGCTAGTTGTTCTTCAGGGTAACTGAATTATACTAACCTCTTGTATAGCTAGTTGTTCTTCAGGGTAACTGAATTATACTAACCTCTTGTATAGCTAGTTGTTCTTCAGGGTAACTGAATTATACTAACCTCTTGTATAGCTAGATGTTCTTCAGGGTAACTGAATTATACTAACCTCTTG
>MJUT01002723.1:259357-271219 GCA_002080005.1 Gigantidas platifrons
TCAGGGTAACTGAATTATACTAACCTCTTGTATAGCTAGTTGTTCTTTAAGTGTCAGTGTTGTATCTCTCATGGTTAAGTGTGATCGTGTGTCATCCATCCATTGTTTAAGGTGACTAAGTTCACTTTCATAATCGTCAATATCATCATTTATTTCTTCCAGTGTGTTCAGTTTCTCCGAGGCTTTTGAGTGTAAATTGAACATTCTCTTGTTTAGTTTAGATAATCGTTCTCTTGCAGAGGTTGCGTCACAAATTTGTTCCAGTTTTTTACTGACTGATCCCAGGTTAGACAGTTTATCTTGTTGATTGTCTAAATCTTTGGTTAATTTCTGTACAAAAACAGACAGTCATTATTACTAAAATAGTTTTAACTTACTGTAATAATGTTTAACTTGTTTACTTAAACTCAGTAAAGTAGTATACAATGTTGTAGTGACTTTGTTAGGGTTAAGGTGATGGAATGGAGTTTAATACCACTTTCAACAATATTTCAGCTATATCATGGTGGCCACTTTTATCGGTAGAGGAAATCCGAGTTCTCTGACAAAACCATCAACCTGTCGCAAGTCACTGACAAACTTTATCACATGTTGTA
The DNA here is from genome assembly GCA_002080005.1 of Gigantidas platifrons. Lineage (NCBI taxonomy): Eukaryota > Metazoa > Mollusca > Bivalvia > Mytilida > Modiolidae > Gigantidas > Gigantidas platifrons. Next base: position 259,954 of record MJUT01002723.1, read on the forward strand.
TCGAGTACATCTCACCATTAGAGGGATTTGAACTCACAACGTTAGTGGTGATAGACATTGATTGCACAGGTAGTTGTAAATCCAACAACCATATGATCACGATCATGACAGCCCTTTAGTGACAACTGTAATATTCTTCTATATCTGGATGGGGGAATAATCTCATCTCAGGATAAGTGATTTTTTTTTTCATGAATCAATATTAATTCATAGTTCATAGTAAATCTAAAATGTTAACCACAGTTGCTATGGCAACCATATGACCCCAACCCCCCTCCTCCTAATTCTTGGTTAATTCATTGGATTATGGGTGCTTAAAATCATTTCGAACAATATTTCAATAATATCACTCTGCAGTCAGTTTTATTGGTGGAGTAATACAAGGAACCAAGAGAATACCACTGTACCTGCTGCAAGTCACTGGCAAAACTATCACATAAAGTTGTATTGAGCACTACTTAGCATGGGTTGAAATCAAACTCATAACTTAAATGGTGACGGTGTGAGCAGAAATCAAAATCATAGCGTAAGTGGTGACGGTGTGAGCAGAAATCAAATTCATAGCGTAAGTGGTGACGGTGTGAGCAGAAATCAAATTCATAGCATAAGTGGTGACAGGCACATTAGCAGCGGTAAATCAAACTTATAAGCCCATCTCTTCTACAATGAAAAAGTGGCCTCATTAGTGGGGTGGCCTCTCTGGAGTAGGACAATATAGTACTCTTCTACAATGAAAAAGTGGCCTCATTAGTGGGGTGGCCTCTCTGGAGTAGGACAATTTAGTAGTATTTTACTCTCTCATTGATATCTAGCCTGATAAAAATGGGGACCTTTGGTAAAAGCTGCATTATAAGAGGGGGGGAGGGGGGCAACAATACTTTCATCATAAAGTAATAATCTATAAAAGTACACCATCTCTACCTTATTACTTAAATTTTACAGTGATATTTAATAATCTTTTATTTTTAGATTTTAAAATATCAAAAATTATGTTACCGAATTCCAATTTAAATATCTTTTATCTTAATCAAATATCTTAGTTAGATAAAAAGACATGTCCCAAGGCCTATATCGATGTTGTCTATAGAATTCAATTCAGAAATATTTTCATGAATTACTATTAGATATGACATTTTTATAAATAGTATTTCAAGAGAAAGAGTATGTATTTTGTCATACAAGGCTGATATTTTTTATTCTAACTATGTTTGACTTCTTATAGATAATGGATTTCACGGTCGTATACGTTTATTACTGCATATTTTTACAGGATTTTTTTAATGAAAACGTAAAACCACCATACACTTCTAAATCCATCAAACATTTATTATGTGTCTTTCATTTTAAGGGAAAAATAACTTTTAAAAATCTCCTATAGTGTTTAAATGGACAAAGTTGGACTAATCCTTTATGGTAGTACCAGGTATTACCTGTTGTCAGGTGATATATTTGAAATCAACAACCTGTCTGTCTCGATTTGACTATCATTGTGACTACACGTGTTCGAAAAAAATATCTTAAAAATGCCGAAATCACCCTCTCTTACAGCAAGGGAACGAGAAATGATTAGAAATCTTAATGACTACTTTGATAAGCTAGATGTACGCAAAGCACATTTTCATAGTAGTAAGGCGCGTTGAGTCGCGATGGCCTTAAATCTTCCTTTGAGCACCGTGTATAAAGTACTGGGTGACCATGGTGACCCAACTACCATGGCAATAGATGACAAATAATACCTGACGAAAAACACCAACAGGTTAGGTATGATGATTTCACCATGGGTGTGATAAGAAGGAGAGTAATGAGGTGTTTTAGGAAACGGGAAACCGTTACGATAGACCGCTTAGTTGAACGGCTGAATGCAGAGGTAAACGACACCAATTTCTCAAAGACTTCGGTATGGAGGGCCCTTAAGATTATGGGATTTAAATTTAAGAAATCAAAGGATGACAGAAAAAAGGTGTTTGAAAGGTTTGATGTAATAGCCAGTATACATTCCTTTCTCAGGACAATTAAAGGGAACAGGGAGCAGGGGTTCCAAATCGTGTACATGGATGAAACCTGGGTAAATGAAAACAATTCTCCCTTCAAGAAATGGACAAGCCCTGAGGGTGAAACAAGTAACCCCCCTCCCAGTGGAAAAGTGAAACACCTTATTTTTCTTCATGCAGGGTCGGCCGAGTCGGGTTTCATAGATGGGTGTGAACTTGTATTTAAGGCAAAGAAGGGGGAGGGCGACTATCATGCCGAAATGAATACTACCATGTTCATGGACTGGTTTACCAACACATTAATCCCTGCTTTAGATTCTCCCAGCGTAATTGTGATTGATAACGCGGTTTACCACAACAAAATTACAGAACAATCTCAAATTCTGGTTTCAAGTCACAGAAAAGGAGAAATGATCAGTTAGCTGAGGTTACAGGGAATAAATGTTGACCAAAAACTTATAAAATCTGAAATTTATCAAATTGTCAGGCAACACAAACCAAAGCCGAAATATATTACATATGAAATTGCTATGGAAAACGGACATTTCGTTCTTAGAACTCCTATCAGACATTGTGAACTTAACGCAATCGAATTAATTTGGGCAAAAATTAAAACAGAAGTCCGCAAAGAAAACAAAACTTACAAAATAAAAGATGTTGAAGAATTATTTAAAACTGCAGTGACAAATATTACAAAGGATGATTGGGTTAAATCAGTTAAACAGACCATTTCTGTTGAAAAAGAGTACTGAGATACGGATATGGAGGAGGAAATTGAACCAGTCGTGATATGGGTTGGGGCCGATTCGGAATCCGAGTCTGATGAAGGGTCAGAGGTTGAAAATTAAGATAAAGTTCAGTTAATTACATGTATTTAGTTAGAAAATACAGCATACATTATAAAATTCAAGTATATATTACATGTTTGATCCGATATCTAAATTAACAGGGAAGACAAGTTTGAAATACGTTGATTTCTGCAGTTTTTATTTTAAAGTGGAATTGAAATATTCTTCTATAGTAGGAAATCTCTGTGTAAAATATGTATTTTCCACATTCCGCCTGCTTTAAATTATCTCTATCTAAACTATCTTTGTTAAAAACAAAAACTCATTCTATCATTATGTATGGGTATTTACTAATAAACTGGTATGAAGGTGGACTGTTTTAACTTTAATGTGGTTTTTAGACACTGTCTTTTTTTTGAAGGGGGGGGGGGGTGTTGACTCATAGAAATGTTTCTCATATCTCATTTTATTCTTTTGTTATTAAGAATATACAACTTTCTTAAACAATACGTCTCAGATTTCTTTTTATTTTGCTCCTTCCTCACATGGCATCCTATTTATTGCACCGGTCTCAAGTATGGCATCCCTTATATTGCGCACAGAAAATGCATATACATTTCTTTTAAAAGGCGGTATAGGGCTATACACCCTTGTGGTCACATTATATTGGAATCCTTTAAAATGATAATTGAATTTTGCTACAATTTTGTATAAAGTGTAAGAAAATAAAACTAGAGGCTCAGCCCACTGAGCCTGTATCGCTCACCTAACAATAGAATGATACTGAAGCAAATTTCAAAGGGAGATAATCATTACCTTGACTGTTTTCTATATTTATGAATAAAAGATAATGTCTTTGGGCCAGGTGAGCTAAAAAATTATGAAAAAAGGATAAGAACTCCTAGACGGGTATTAAGATTTACTTCAAAATTGCAGGGCATGTAGATCTTGATAAACTGAACATGTTTTCAGTTTAGACTTAAAATCTATCTCTTAGTTTTTGAAATATAAGACGAAAAGTATTAAAATTTTAAAAATTTGATGATAAAAGGGCAATAACTCCAAAATGGATAATGGCATGTACTTAAAAATTGCAGTGTAGGTAGATTTTGACATGCTGCACATTTTTGCAATTTAAACTTAATATCTCTCTCTTATAGTTTTTGAAATATAAGACAAACAGTATTAAAAATTTTAAAATTTGATGAAAAAAGGGCAATAACTCCAAAATGGGAAATGGGATTTACTTCCAAATTGCAGGGTAGGTAGATCTTGACATGCTGAACATGTTTGCAGGTTAAACTTAACATCTATCTCTTATAGTTTTTGAAATATAAGACGAAAAGTATTAAAATTTTGAAAATTTGATGAAAAAAGGGAAATAACTCCAAAATGGATAATGGCATCTACTTAAAAATTGCAGTGTAGGTAGATCTTGACATGCTGCACATTTTTGGAATTTAAACTTAATATTTATCTCTTATAGTTTTTGAAATAAAGGACGAAAAGTATTAAAATTTTGAAAATTTGAGGAAAAAAGGGAAATAACTCCAAAATGGGTAATGGCATTTACTTCAAAATTGCAGTGTAGGTAGATCTTGACATGCTGCACATTTTTGGAATTTAAACTTAATATCTATCTCTTATAGTTTTTGAAATAAAGGATGAAAAGTTTTAAAATTTAGAAAATTTGAGGAAAAAAGGGAAATAATTCCAAAATGGATAATGGCATTTACTTAAAAATTGCAGTGTAGGTAGATCGTGACATGCTGCACATTTTTGCAATTTAAACTTAACATCTATCTCTTATAGTTTTTGAAATAAAGGATGAAAAGTATTAAAATTTTGAAAATTTGAGGGAAAAAGGGAAATAACTCCAAAATGGGTAATGGGATTTACTTCAAAATTGCAGGGTAGGCAGATCGTGTCATGCTGCACATTTTTGCAATTTAAACTTAACATCTATCTCTTATAGTTTTTGAAATATAAGACGAAAAGTATTAAAATTTTGAAAATTTGATGAAAACAGGGAAATAACTCCAAAATGGGTAATAGCATTTACTTAAAAATTGCAGTGTAGGTAGATCATGATCATGACATGCTGCACATTTTTGCAACTTAAACTTAACATCTATCTCTTATAGTTTTTGAAATAAAGGACGAAAAATATTAAAATTAAAAAATTTGATGAAAATAGGGCAATAACTCCAAGATGGGTAATCAGATTTACTCCAAAATTGCAGGGTAGGTAGATCTTGCTGTGCTGATTATTTTTTTTACCCCATGTCAGATTTTTGATATTATTAACAGTTTTTGAGTTGTTACTCAAAAACCTGCAATTTTACCATATGTTCTATTTTTAGTAACAGTGGCCATGTCTGTTGGCTGAATGGAACCAAATGAAGAAGTTTTATAGAGGATCTTACATAGATGCTTCCTGCCAAGTTTGGCTCCATTTGGCCAAGCAGTTTCAGAGGAGAAGAATTTTTTAACATTAGCCAATCAGAAACAAGAATTGTCCTTGGCGGCCATATTTGTTGGCAGAATGGGACGAAATGAAGAAACTTTATAGAGGACCTTATATAGATGTTTTCTGCCAAGCTTGGTTCCATTTGGCCAAGTTGTTCCAGAGGAGTAGATTAAAATATGAAAAAGTTAACGGACGGACGACGGACGCCAAGTGATGGCAATAGCTCACATGACCCTTTGGGTCAGGTGAGCTAAAAAAAACACCTATCGCAATTTATTTCATAATTACTGGGATATACTTAAGTAACCAAAATTACCAAAAATTAAGGGTATTGAACGCCATGTAGCAAACTATTATATATCCCCATGCACGTTCATACGATCAATGACAAACTCAAATAAACCCTTTACTTGTCCATTCGAGAATGCCATTATCAGTTTAATCAATATGTACGTACATGTATTTATCGCTTCATCTAACTGTGTTACCTGCTTACCCTTCAAATAGGATGATCCATTACTTAGATTTATTTATCTGTTCGGCAAAACACTAAAAATTCACATGTATGCAGACTGACATGAAGGTTCTAACGGAGAATAGCAGAAATATTCTGTTATGTACAGTCATTCTTGATATACATTGAAAAAATAAGAGAATTTTGCACACAAATAAAAGAGATATCTGCAATTTTTCATTATCTAAAGGAAGTGAAACAGAGTACAGAAATGTAGTACTTTCTGAATAGTTACAAATAATTACAAAGTAACATAAATCCTCTTTTTAACTATTAAATGTATAAAATTTTAAATAAAATCATCCATCAGCCATTTACCAATATTTAGCTGTTATGAGAAAGGGGAATACATGGGATGTGTAGCTGAGGTTGTAGTTTGATAAGAAGGGCAGAAATAAGATAACAGAAGATAAGGTGTGATATGGAGATATCATATTCATTGTTCTTCTATTAGAATAAATAGTCGAGAGACATACAAGGATAAAATTCATTTTTAATGCACCTACCTAACACACGGCTATATCATATATCATTGGAAAGGTAAAAGAGTGTAGATTTCAGTTTGCCCGGTCGTAAAAGTTAAATCCGGGTCAAAGGTCAAATATGAAATTTTTCAAATTTAACCCTCATGTTACATAATGAGCTAATTTGAAGCAATTAATTAACGCAGTATGCTTAAATGTACCATGCATCCAATGTTACTAATATTTCTTCCATTCCAACTCACATCAGTAAAATAAACGAGATGTGTGACGTCATATTGACGTTTTCGTTAAGGCCGTGGTAAAACAGCGATATATGTTATAAAACAAACTTTTAAAATTGTTTTGAACCATAAGTATAGTATATTTGCATTATTTTTTATCCAAGCACATATATTTGAAGAAAATTTAAAATAAAATTGTGAGTAGGAAGTATAGAAGATTGAAAAAAATATCATCATAAAAAGGGTGAAAATGGACATCATTGACAAATCATCCATAAATCACAATAACTCGGGCCTCCTGTTTGTTGAAAGCCTACCAACCACGTCAATGTCGGAGGACCGTCTGGTAGTTTATTATTTTTTGTTCTTTTTTAAAAATTTTAAAATAAAAAAAAAATAAATTATTTAAAAAAAAAATCGATTTTTTAAAATTTTCATGGGTTTTGATTGTGGACTACATACATGTATATACATATTTCATATCCATTAAAATTCACAATTCCATTTCATTTACCCACTGCGGCCTTCAAATTAATCATCAGATGCCGCTTCATCTTCAGGATTCTGTTGGTTTGTAATTATGTTTAAACATAGATCACTGCCCTGACAAGGACATAATTCTGTACAACAGAGGTTTTGTTCGTCGCAAACACATTCTCGGCTACATATCTTTCTACCTTTGTACGAACAAATCAAATCGTGAAGGAAGACATCAGACCAGAGAACAAAATTGGAGTTGGACCGTTGCTAGCTTTTTGCCAACCGTAGTCATAAGGTGAAGCTACTGGTGGTTTTGCTTGGTGTGATGTCATCCACATCTTTCTTTGAATGGAAGCTCTCAAGACGTGTTGTTTAAATGTCGATTCACTTGGTGGAATGCGAACAAGAGAGCAAGTCTGACACGTAGCTTATTCAGATTGGTGTGGCAAGACTTATACTTTGCTTTTGGGTCATACAACTTTACCACAACTTTTCTTGCAACACATATTGAGGATTCAAGATCTGGGTCCTAAAAGCTGTGAAAGGTCCGACAGCTCAGCAGATGAAGATTTAATCAGCTTAAAAACAGATTTTTTTCCAATACCAAAGATAGCAGAAGTGGTATCACAACCAGTCAGAGCATGAACCACTGGGAGAATTTCACAAGTTATGCTCGACAGTGAACTACGCAAGTCATGAACTGGTATATATCGCCTATCATCCTTAATGCTAGTAACCGAACCCATCAAGAGCCATAGTTGATCCGTGTTCTGCATGTGTGGATAGTAATGGACACAAAGAACTAACACATCAGTGTATGAACATTTGATAATGATTCTGCCTTTAACACTAGACCTACCAAATTGTTCGTCAGGCATGCAAAATAATTCTAGTATATGCCTCTTCTTGGATACTGAACAAATCTACACAGTCTGTCTGTAACTTTCGCGCATATCTTCAGGGAGGAAAGGTACAAATTTCTCCAGTAGGTGGTTCAGGTAGAACACTTTCTTGTGTATCAGCAAGTCTTCTTTGTTGCTGGAAACAAATTGATCGAATGCATTTTCATGCTCTGACGTCGGAGGTTCCTTGATCTCTGTTTTGATATTTCTAAGCAAATATCGTGTTATACACGCTGAATGATACAAGGCATTTTCGGCAAAGTCTCCAGACGTCACTTTGAAGATCATTTCACTGTCTAATATTTGTTCCGCAACACGCTTAATACTTTGGGTTATATTTTCCGACAAAACTTTGTGCATTTTTATGTCGTGTTTAAAGGCTTTGTGTTTGCAAAATATGCAAGCTGTACAATCGATTTCGGAAGCTCTAGATCGTGTCACAATAGTGACATTATCTTCATTTGATGATGGATTCTGATTGCATGATGCTGAAGTCGGACGTGTGGATTTAAAGTTGGAACATGTTGACAGGTTTTGCTTACTGGTAAATGCTTTGTAACAGCTTTTGTGATGTTTGGTATTTCCAAATGGAGCATTTTCGACAGTTGCATATTCGTCAACAAGTTTTCTGTAAACTTCATCCTTCCGTTTATTCACGGCAGAAATAAAAGTTGACCTTCTCTTAATAGTTGGAATACAACACCGTTCTGCCGTAAATACTTGACAAATGATACAACGCTGCCAATCGATGGAAGGTCTGCCCTTTTTAGCAGGTGGAGGCGTTAATTTGACCGGACTACAAATTGTAGACATTACACGGATTTTGTCTTATTTTTTCCCGCACGGATTCAACGATTAGTGAACGCCCTTAACATAACACTTATCAACATTATATTCACTTTATAATGTGTGCTTTAATGACTTTATTTGACCAGAGTTATTGTTTCAAATAATTAACACAAAAAAACTATCAAATAAGTACATAAATGTTGCTAGTTAAACGAATTCAGTCACACACACATTCTGTCATGATAATGTACAGGTAAATAAATGATTGCGGAACGGCAACGGACTGTCAGTTCGGAATTAGCTTGCTAAGTGTGAAAATGGCCAAATCTAGTATTTTTCAGTGAGTCCAACATTTATAATATGCGTTAGGAACTGAAAATGAATTTTATGAACAGTTTGCGTTTGGTTGTCGACTAAAATGATAAAATTAATAATTATAAAGTGAAAAGTTGTGACTGATTGTCTGAAATAACGATAAAATGGTAGCAAAACTGATTTAATATCTACAAAAATGAAATTATTTACACATTACAGATGTGTTTCATGCTTTCTTATGTCTTTTGCAGAAAATCAACCCATTATGTTTACAAAAAATGTTATGAATTGGAAATAATATACGTTTAAATGTAGATAGTATTGTGTGCATTTGAAATGATAACTTGACTTTAACTCCAATTTTACAAAAAACGCATCATACGATTTTCTTACGACCGGGCACACTCGAAAGTATAGACATTTGGCTATTACTAGTAAAAAAATCAGCTGTGTGTTAGATAGGTGCATTAAAGTCAAAAACTAAGTGTCTTTTCTGAAAATGTCACTCGACTAAAATACAGAGACCAATATTTTAATTTTATTTTTCATTAAAATGTTTACTAGTTTTTAAGCCTTTCTTTTGGAGGAAATAAAGATAATAAGATGATCTTACCCTGTGTTGTTTAAGTTGATCTTTCACCGTATCAAAGTTAGTCCATGATTCATCCTGTTTAACCACAGATTCAGCTCCGCTTAACCATTTGTCTAAAGAGTCAGCTAGCTCATCAAAGTTCTGTAACAAATCTTTAGCTTCTTCAAGTCTTCGTGTCTTTTCTGCTGTTTTACCCTGAACTGAAAGCCACTGTCGATTGGTGTCGGCCAAAGCTTTCTGAACAAGTTGCTTTTCGACAGAGTCAGGTGTATGCTGTATCAAATCACTTCCACGTTTACGCAGTTTGTCCAGTACAGGCTTAAAATCGTCAAATTCAGACTGCAGCACCTGATAAATATAGGGCTATTGTTATTCAAAAGGAAGATTTAAATCTGGTCAAACAAATGATGCTCATGGTACAATCTGTATCTATAATCCTGATACTGCCTGACATGTTTATAGCAACACATCATTCATTTCATGAATGGTGTTACAATATTATCTAGTTATACAACGAAAAACAAATATTACAAAAGTTACAGTTCTTTAAATCTAATTTGAAATCTGAGATAAAATTTAAGCCTAACATACAACTCATTTCCAACATGAAAAACCTTTGAAATATTTAAATATCCCCAATACACAAAAACCTCAAAAGAAGTGAATACACGTCTTGACTATTTAAATCTTAAACTTGTAATTAATTAACTGTTTTAATTTTTATCATAAAGTTCTACTGTATACCAAATATTATCTTTAGATAAAGCATATAAATAAATGTTCTATAGAATAAATGAAACCAAAACTATATGGCTCACTAGATTACAATGTGTACTATATTATAATGTAACATAACATGAAAGGCTGAAATCTGATATATTTTCACTTCACTTAAAACAACTTTCATTTTAGTAACAAAAAAAATAACAAAAATAAAAGCAATTAAAATAGAATTTTTTTAAATTATTTTTTTTGTTTATAATATGATTAAAAATATTATCTTATAACATGAGCAAACTAAAATATTTAATTCATTTCCTTAGTTAAGGTCCTCCTTTCTCAGGCAAAGGTGACCTTGCCATATTTTGGCTATCCTGTTTGGTATTCTTGCTACCAAAAACATTTAAATTATGTGGCTTTCTAATATTTATTTCATAAACATGACTTGAACATTAAATTAGAGATCTAATGTTTTTATTAGCAACATTTAAGAGATAACAATAATATTGGGCATTGTTTGATTGATTGATTGATTGATGTTTAATGTCAAGTCAGCAGGATTTCAGTTATTTTCATGACAGAAATAAATGTACACACAATAAATGATGTAAGTAAAAAGTGACACTGGAAACAGAGACTAAGGGACGGTGGCTTATATGGCCACATGAATTAAAGAGGATATAATGTATAGGGTGGGAACATTTTTCTTTCAATAGACCACCAACAGCCAGTCCTTGCTCATTAGGAGCTACTGTATAGGGTGGGAACATTTTCCTTTCAATAGACCACCAACAGTCACTCCTTGCTCATCAGGAGCTACTGTATAGGGTGGGAACATTTTCCTTTCAATAAACCACCAACAGCCAGTCCTTGTTCATCAGGAGCTACTGTATAGGGTGGGAACATTTTCCTTTCAATAGACCACCAACAGCCAGTCCTTGCTCATTAGGAGCTACTGAATAGGGTGGGAACATTTTCCTTTCAATAGACCACCAACAG
>MJUT01002723.1:272076-283511 GCA_002080005.1 Gigantidas platifrons
ACCACCAACAGCCAGTCCTTGCTCATTAGGAGCTACTGTATAGGGTGGGAACATTTTCCTTTCAATAAACCACCAACAGTCAGTCCTTGCTCATTAGGAGCTACTGTATAGGGTGGGAACATTTTCCTTTCAATAAACCACCAACAGCCACTCCTTGCTCATTAGGAGTTACTCCAAGCTGTCTTCTAAGTGCATGGAGTCCCATCTTAATGGAGAGTTAAGAATAGGATTCATCATGCCTAACTAGTGGATGCCTCTTCTTGTAATAGTATACCAGTATATAACCAGTCAGACATTATTCTGTAATATTTATCATTTATTTTTGTAGTTCCTTATCTTTACAACTATCAACAATCTATAGCATGGTTGGGATGGTTTGAGGGACATATATTTCAGCTTTTATTTTGGCCTTTTGATCACAAGCTTCTAAACAAAAACAGCCCATTTTAACATGCTATGCATTATGTGACAGGAAAACTGAAAGTAATTGCGAAATATTTTCGTACATATATCACCAAATCAGAATTTTGAGTGCGAGTACATAAAACCATATTCCTTACTCGTACAAAATTCATTAAAATACCTTGTGATTTTTTTGTCTGGTAAGTGTTTTATAAGTAATAATTCTCAAACAATAAATGACAACAATTGTGAACATATATCACCAAAGTACTCATTACACACAGTGAAATACTACACTACAGCATTAAGGGTCGGGTGAACCGTGAATTAGACTATCAAACATTCCAATATTAATTGATCAATTTTTCAGCTATATTCAGGACGAGTATTAAACAGGAGTTTGAAATACTCTCACCTCAAACAACTGAACACAAAAAAACCATGACAAAAGGCTTGGGACAAGCACAAAAATATTGTGGGGTTAAATCAGTTAATAGGATCCTAACCCTACCTCTCTGATTATATTTTTTGAATTTCCCCAAGATTAACAAACAAGAAGAATTTAAATATAAAGTCTTTCTGAAACAAACATTCAAAGAATTGAATATCCTCTCGTCCATTAAAATAGGTCAACACCTGAAATCGGTCACCATTTTGGAATGCACTGTCACGTGAGTTCAGATATTGATGATGTCATTTATCCTGCAAACTGCATCCAGAAATAGATAATGGATTTACTTTCACTCTTGGTCAAGACAACAATGAGATTTAAACAGATAAGAAAATATATCTATAGGTTTTGGTGCCAAATGGTGCCATTTTACTACTACCATTTTGACTTAATAATCAAAGTAAAATATTTCCAAAAAAACACAGTCCGTAATGGATAATTTGCATATCTTGTGTTTGTTTACATTCCACTGCACATATTGACCTATATTTACAACTCCATTGGGCAATGGAAATTGCATTGTTTTCGTTTTGAAACTAAGTAATTCCTTAGACACTTTCTCAAAAATTGGAGACCAATATCACTACTGTATACAAAATTGGTTCTGGTTACAAGGAATTGGATATGGATAAAATTGTACATGAAAACAGAGATATTATCTGCAGAAAACAAGTAACAGCAAATACAATTTAATGAAAAAATGGGGAAATATAGAAAAAACAAATTAAAAAATATTGTAAAATACAATCTCCTAGGCCTATTTGTGTTCCACATGACTATTTTATGATTGACCGATTTCAGGTAACGTGATTTGGGTGCCATTACAAAACATATGCAAACAAAAAAGGTCAGCGAGTCGACATTTCTTCATTAAATTAAGCAATCTTTTAGTATTTTATTTGACTCAAATGCCCAAGTAAACATGGCATTTATCTTTGATATAAATACCAATTTGAATGAGAATCATAAGGAAATGTCTTAACTGACCGATTTACAGTCACAGGTGGATACAAAGATTTTTCAAATATTTGTCATTCATAAAAAATTCAAGTAAATCACCATTTCTATCAATCCAGTCACCAAAATGAAGAGGAATTACAGATCAGCTATAAAAGTGACTGCTTTAAACACCATTAAAAAATTATTTTTACATATCATATTCTTCTTACCTGTAAATTATGAATACTATCAGGTATATTGATAATTCTATCCTGAAGTCGAAGTTCAGCATCAGTTAACCATAGAGACACATCCTTCAATGATGATGTCACTTCCTCTCTGTCAGCCTTAATATGGTATAGTTCCTGTTCCTTTGTCTTCATCACCGTGGCAACATCAGTCTCTAATTCTTTCATGTCAACTAACTGTTTGATTAAATCTTCAGGCAGGTCCTTCCCCAGGGCTGAATATTTGGCTTTCTGTAACTGGGCAGCATGTTCCATTTGGTCCATACGAATTGCAACTTCCTGTTGTAAGACCTACACAATAAAAAAGTTCCAATGATTACTTTAAACTAAATAAATTTGTGTAATATTTCTGCTATAAATAGCCCTGAATAACACCAAAATATATTAAGATTAAATGTGAAAAGTAAACGGATGACAGACGATGGACACCAAGTGATGGCAAAAGCTCACATTGCCTTTGGCAAGGTTTGCTAAAAAGAATATTAAAATGTGAATACCTACTTGTAATATATAGAATAAACATGTTACACTATATCAGCATTAGTTAATTTTAAGGGAGATAATGGCAAGAGTAATTTTTCTTTTAATAGTTTAGGTAAGTGTTATCTTTCTTTTAACAGGAGATTATTTTTTTAGAAATCAACCAATCGGAAACAAGAATTGCCTGTGGTGGCCATGTTTGTTAACCGATTGGAACAAAATGAGCAATCTTTATAGAGGACCTTCCATAGATGCTTCCTATTAAGTTTCGGTTCATTTGGCCAAGTGGTTTCAGAGGAGAAGATTTTTTTTAAATCTGCCAATCAGAAACAAGAATTGCCTGTGGCAACCATGTTTGTTAATGGATCGGGACAAAATTATCAATCTTTATAGAGGACCTTTCATAGATGCTTCCTATCAAGTTTTAGCTCATTTGGCTGAGGGGTTTCAGAGGAGTAGATTAAAATGTGAAAAGTTAACGGACGACGGATGACAGACGACGGACGCCAAGTGATGGCAAAAGCTCACATTGCCTTTCGCAAGGTGAGCTAAAAATTACTTCCTGTCACTGGAAGAATACATATTTTTCTCTTTATCCATTAATTATATACCTTTTGTTTCTCTATTCTTTCTACAACATCTGCCACTTCTTTGCCAGGATCTAATCTCTCTAGTTCCATCTTAGCCTCTGACAACCATTGGACAGTTTGATCAGCCTCATTCTGGAATGATCCTCGGTCATCTATTTCCTCCTGCAGTGCTATATGGTACTCATTGGCATTATCTTGAACTCTGTAAGTAAAATTGGAAATATTAAAGACATGATGGTTAGTGGGGTGTTCCATAAACTTGTGATGAAACATGGTCTTATAGCCAGAAGTCAAAATTCAGAATTTAATAATCATAGTTCAACTGAAATCTTGATTGAATTTCCTACATACATTATATTATTTATACATACATTGTAGCTTATATCTTTGCTACTGAGTTATTACAATTTTTTTCGGTGAAGGGTTACTGAATTAATCATAAATCAATTAATTAACTTTTTCATAATTGAAAAGTGTTAATTAAAAAAAAAATCTGTCTGCTTCTTAGCTTCTTACATCAGAAGGTAAATACTTTAAAATAATTTTATAGCCATTCCTGTAGAAAATGTTCAAAACATTAACAAATTACTATTGTAAACGTAGATTATGGTTTAATATGTAACTTCCTCTAGGTAAATGCTATGAGAATGCAGTTTTTTGTCTTACCTTTCTAATTTTTCCAACAAATTCATGAGTTTTTCTTGAGTTTGTATCTTAGCCTCTGCTGTGGGTAAGCTCCTCTGTAAGTTTTCTGCACACTTCTTTAATGCTTCTATCTTAGGTTCACTTACTTGTATCTGAGTACAAATTTGCTACAAAATACAAAATGCATGAAAATTTATCAATATCTAAATATATATACATGTACAAGAAAAGTTTGAAGATGTAAGTCAATGCAGGGTAGATAATACAATGACTAATGCAGGGTAGATAATACAATGACTAATGCAGGGTAGATAATACAATGACTAACACAGGGTAGATAATACAATGACTAAAAGAACAAGGAAAAAGAAAATTAAAGCCTCAGCAATATGAATCCCATATCAATAAAAATAAATAAAAAAACGGGGTTTAACGCAGGTGCTACAGAAGGGTAAACAATTCCTGCTCCGCTAGTGGCACCCGTCATGCTATATTAAACAAAATTAATATATTGACTTCCTCTGAACAAATTTTAACTTTAAATAATTTTTTTCTGTTTATCAAATTAATTTGGGTTGTCAATTAACCTGAAGGAGATATTCTAATTAAAGTCTTAATACAGATCAGGAAGTCAACTTTAATTGTATTTAATTAAATACAAGTTATGTCCCTTTGATCGATAAAATGTTTCATTCTAATAAATGTCTAATAAATGCTGGTACATGTTATCTCAATCTATTAACTAAAATTAGTTGTATCTTTTATTTTTACATTTTTGGTTTGATGATACAGTAGTTTATCATCTAACAACACCCAGTTTGGAGTCATTTCAGGTCATTTTTCATTCATCTTTGACTATTTAATCATATGCAAGACATAAATTATTGACTAATAATAAAGACAAAAACTCTTGGTATGTACTTGGTAAAAAAAAAGCAGACTCATCGATGATTGGTCGGTTGAACATATGAGTACTGACAAGCTCCTGTTGAGTACTGACAAGCTCCCAAATGGGTGGCTGGTTTATGGTGTTTAACGTCACTTTCAACAATATTTCAGCTATATCGTGTGATCAGTTTTATTGGTGAAGGACACCGGAGTGCCCAGAGAAAACCACCGACCTGTAACTGACAAACTTGATCACATAATGTTGTATAGAGTACACCTCGACTGAGCAAGGTTCGAACTCACAACTTCAGAGATAATAGGCGCTGATTGCATAGGTAATTATAAATCCAACTACCATACGACCACGACCACGATGGAGACTAAACAGGATCTTGTTAAATCTGACTATATCACTAAAAAGAGAAATTTAAAAAATATACAACAAACATCTTATTTTAATTAAACTGATGTTATCTAGAATTATCATATATACTTTCATGTTATTTCTACCAACCTTTGTCTCATTAAGCTGTGTCAATAGTTCATGATTGTGAGCTGTTTCTACTTCCACTGTTGGTAAAGATTGCTCAGCAGTGTTCACCAAATTCTCTACATTTTCCAATAATGTAGAATACTCATCCCATTGTCCCTTTAAGTTCTGAAAAATAAAAAAAAATAGTTTCCACATTTTTCATTCTCACCTCAATATTGTTTTATGTATGTCTTTTCAACCTCTCTGTAAAACATGATTTCACATAATTTACATAATCAATTATGTTGTATTAAAGGTAGGTTTACACAATTTCTAATAAAAAAACAGTTTAATATTTGTAATTATGTGAAGAAAATGGATGATTTAATACACGATTGATGGATTGTTTTACAAACTTTTCAGGAAATATTTTCAGTTGTATTGTAGTTGATAAACCCCAAGTACTCCATGAAATATAGTCACGAAGTACATGGTGACTTTTTTTCACTAAAAATACATGTCAAGCGAACATTATGTTGAGCTTGCCTTATGGTTTATGGTCATAAAACTTTCAAGTATGAATTTCATACTCATGGTTCGAATAGTCCAATCAAAACAAAGTATTTATTTGATACAGTATTCTGATTGAACATTTTTTCGAGTGCAAGTACAAACTCTTACTCAAAAGTTTTATGACCGAAAGGTCTGGTCTGTACACAAATCTAAATCGAGGGCTCGGGTGGTTCAATGACTTAGGTAGTTGGATTACCTAACAACTCATACAAGCCTATCACCAATATGGCGTGGGTTCGTGCCAGTCTTGGTAAATTACAAAAAAGGGTGCACTCGACTCGCAACTGCAAGTGATAAAGTTTACCAGTTGCTTGCCCATGGTTGGTGGTTCTTTCCGGGTACTCCGGCCTCTTCCACCACTAAAACTGGTCGCCATGATATAGCTGAAATATTGCTGAAAGTGGCGTTAAAACACCAAAAATCAATCAAATCAAATCAAATCTAAATCTCATTGATTAAAGGATGGTTCCTACTATAAATAACCTATGACCTTGTCATCAAAGACTATACTGAAGGTCATGTTTTGTGGCTATTGTTACAAATCATACCTGTAAGGTCATGTGTTGTGGCTATTGTTACAAATCATACCTGTAAGGTCATTTGTTTATTTTCTGTGGTCGTTGTTAATGTATTGTATCTGTCATTCAAGTCATCAGCGAGTCTGGTGATAAAAGATCTGCTTGCAGAGTTGCCATCCTTTTCCAGTTCTCGTGATTTGTCATTTATATCACTCACAGAAGCTCGGACATCTTCAATCTTTGCCAGAAAATCCTGTTGTTTAAAAATTATAATGTTATAAATTTAGCTTCATAATTGATGAATTTTCCAGGTTTGATTTAATTAATAAAGTTCCAGATAAGTTATTTATTGAAAGAAAAACCTCAAATATATTTCTTTATTTGAAATTGAAAAATCAAAACAAATGTACTTTTCTATTTTAAAATTGAAAATTGAAAAAAAAAAAAAAAAAAAAATTGTGGTCAGTATAATTGACATAAATAAGACTGCGTTCATACTTTAGATTTAGCTAGCTGTTGTTGAACCAAATCAGGATTAGCTACAGGGACTTGTTCACAGGTAGCCCATTGTTCCTCCAGGTCCTGTAACTGTTCTGTCACATTAAACACCATATCCTATTTAACAAGAAATACAAATATTATTTGTGAGTAAGTTTACTACATACAATACTTATCGTAATCCATTTTTGTTCAGGGTTATCGTGGATGTGATCACATAGTACACTTATGTAATCATTGCCTACATATCACAGCTAGTTCTTAGTTTGTATCACACAAATGGCAATGCCACGATATAGCTGAAATACTGCTAAAATTGGCATTAAACACCAATCAATCAATCAATCAATCACAAATGGTAAAGTGTACTTGATGTAACATTATGTGACGAAGTTTGTCAGTGATTTGAGGCTGTCACTGTTTTTCTGTAGAAACTTTGGTTCCTTCACCAACAAAACTGACGTCAATAATATAATTGAAAGTGACGTTAAACAACTATAACACATAACCGTGCTGGATGTTAAACATCAATCAATCAATCAATCACATAACCGCCGATAATTTGTTCGATACCTCTACATCTGTGAGATAAAACACATTATCAGGGTGTCAAGCCATTTTTGGTCTAAAAAATATAGGATTATAGGAATTTTTTGTTTAATTTATAGGGTAAATACAGGGATTTTGGAAGAAATATATATGAATATATAGGGTTTCTAGTATATAATTTGTGTTGAAAGTCCATTCTTTAACTCTGGAAATCTGACAATTTATGTATTAACATGAGAGTGAATCATATTGATAATATCGAAAGAAGGTACAAAGCAAGTTTATTTGCATAATACTGTCCTATAAACAAGAAGCTATCTATATGGCTTAATTTTTGCTGCCTTGGGTTCACCAGATATAATACAGCTATGAGGTACTTTTCCAGAAACAGCATTTAATATTATTAAACATATTATTATACATATAAACTGTATTTGTAAAAAATGGAAAATTGTATGATTCACGCAGTTGTTTTATATAGAGCAGAGTATTATTTTTATGACTTTACATATTTTGCAATGAATCTNTAAATTTAAAGGAAATTATAGGATTTTATAGGGACTTGACACCCTGCATTATCTATCACTTAGAAGTAAAGAGTTTATGTATATCAACATACTTTTGTGGCCAAAAAACAGCAAATCAGGCAAGTTTCTAGCAACAACGCTACAGATTTGTCAGACGCACTTACCATGATGTTCCAATTACAATATTCATGAAAGCAAGCAAGTGAGATATGTTTGCACTGAAACTTGTGATTTAGCTTTCAGATGGACATTAAAATCTACCTGGCTGTATGTATGTCCATCCATTCATTGCTCTTTCTACCAAAATAGATAAGTTCAGCATTTATCTACCGGTAGTACATTTTTTTCTAAATTGTTTACACTCTCCAAATATTTTGTTTACCTTGAATTCCTGCCAATCTTCAGCCCGCTTCTCTAACGCCTGTTGCCGTCTCTGTGAGGCGGCCATTACATCAGATAATTTTTTATTTGTGTTTTTCAGAGTTTGTCGTAATGTTTCTTTATCATTATTATCCAACGTTGGTAAGAGACGCTCAGAGAGCTCCATAACTTGTTCCATTTCATCCTGACACATGCTGGCTTCAGAAAAGTAATCCTAGTAAAACAAATTCCAAAATAGTCATTTCATAAATTACAGCAAGTAACTATATAGATTGCAGGCAAAAAACTCATGATAAACATATACATATATACATGTACTGCATAAAGAAAAAGTATCTAAAAGTTTGAAAATATAATTTTACATGTGTATCAGAATATTGCTTTTCTCTACAGAATAAGGTCAACAAAAAATAACAAAACACAGTTCATTTCTGTGTTAACATCATATTTATGCTTGTTTCTAAATTAAACCTTGTACAAAATATATCCTATGAAAATGTATGCATAAATTATATATGTCCCATATATAAAGTTTCCTATTTTTACAAAAGATCTTAAGAATCAGAGAACATGTAACTTAAATTGGAACATTGTTTATTTAATGATGATTGGTATAAAATCTCTCGAAAGGAAAATCACTTCAAATTACCTTTTTAACGGTTAGCATATATGGAAAGTAATATCTATAAGTAAGAGTGAAAAACAAAAAATCACTGTCTTTATTTGGGCATTTATTACAAAAAATGAAAAACCACTCAATAGAAAACTATTTTAACTAATAAAAACAAAAATGTTATGATCACTTAGACTTGTGGTAACACTTGATTCTCATGATGCCTAGGTTTTGGGATATAACACAGCCATAAAAGACTTCTAGTACTAAACAAACCCTGCCTTTCACATACAAAGTATATTCTTTTGGAGGTTAGCACTATCAGCAAAATATAAATATAGAAATCTAAAATTAGCCATAGCAAATCACATTTTCTTTGTGTATAAATATTACCTTAAGAAAATAAAAGTATTGTACACAATAGTCTTTGGTAACACAACAAACTGCAAGAAGATATTTTAATTATGTCCTCATCTTGGTCATGAAAGAAAACAAATTTCCGACTTATATAATCAGTGCTTTCAAAAATCCATGACATTTAGAATACAGTTGAACCCACCGTAGTGATGTTAAGGTCAAAAGAATCTATGACATTTAGAATACACTGAACCTACCGTAATCATGTTAAAGTCAAAGGAATCGATGACAATTAGAAAACAGCTGAACCTACCGTAGTCATGTTAAAGTCTAAAGAATGGACAAGTTTTAGAATAGGTTTAGGATTAGCATTAATAGGTGCTTAATATCACTTACAACAGTTATATTATGGAGGTCAGTTTTATTGGAGCAGGACATCAAAGTACCAAACAATCATATAAAAACTGAACAGTGATGTCTAAGTCTGTGTATTTAATTCATCCATTGGTAATATAGAAGATAACTACAAAGGACCATAATTTAACTTTTACTGAAGATCTACATCTAAGTTTGAGATAATATGGTTACTGTATTGTAGTGATTGGTTGAATAAAAATGTAGAAATCTAATTTATTGCACAAAACACGTTTCTGGAATAACTTTCATCATGTATGATTTAAGTCAAAAGACTGGAAAGCTAAATAATTTAAAAGTCTTTTGGAGGAACAAGTAAAGCAATGGGTTTAAACAGGATAGCCAAAATTGTCTATGGTTGAACTGGAGATAAAGATCTTACCCTATGTTCACTGATGGTATCTGTCAGAGTATCATAATCTGTGCCTTCATATCCAGAGTCTAACATCTCCTCAGCACCGCTAATCCAGTCATTTATCTGCTTCATAGACATCTCAAACTGCATACGATCTGTCTTGGCCTCTTCCAAGTAATTCTCTTTTTTGGTAATGGCTTCCTATAGCAGACAAGAAGCTCAAGGTTATTTTTGTATGTCTTCTCATACTAAGGAAAGTGAGAAATATGACACTTCCTAGTTTGTGAACAGATTATTTCTCTTATATAAATGGCATACCGGTATATAAAAGTAATACCTCTATGTTGGGACAAATAGACACATTTATACTTGTATACTGAAACCAGTTCTCAATTATGATACATTTCTTGAGATGATTTCATAACCAAATTAATTATAATCCATTTGCTTGGATGCCAATGTGAAAAAAAAAAACATGTTACAGTCCTATAAATATATTTCTGACAATTTTTAATTTTCTTTTTTTATTTTGCTTAAAGCAAACTGATAAATTCCCATCAATAAATATCAATATCATATTATTACACCTTCTGATTACCCCTTTGGTATCAATATCATATTATTACACCTTCTGATTACCCCTTTGGTATTAATATCATATTATTACACCTTCTGATTACTCCTTTGGTATCAATATCATATTATTACACCTTCTGATTACCCCTTTGGTATTAATATCATATTATTACACCTTCTGATTACTCCTTTGGTATCCTCTAACTTGTCTAGGTAAATATATATGTTTTTAACATTGTTTTTGTTATTATTTAATAATGCAGTCACCTTAATAGAATCCTCTAACGTCTTAATTTGGTTTAATTTATCCTCCATTGTAGCAGGTATGGGTTCTCCTAACTTATCATAATGTGCTTGTTCTAACTGTGCTTTATCTTTGACAGTAGCTATCCTATCTAAAGCCTCTCTTGCTAATGCCTACAAATAGATAAAAGAATGTTTACATATGTATAGGATTGGATTAGGAATTATTTTGTTTAATGCCACTTTCAACAATATTTCAGTTATATCGTGCCGGTCAGTTTTATTGGTGAAGGAAACTGGAATATGCGGAGAAAACTTAACGACCTGTTGCAAGCCACTGACAATATTTATATCACATAGAGTTGTATCGAATACACCTCACCATGAGCAGGATTCAAACTCGCAATTCTAGTGGTGATAGGTACTGGTTGCACAGGTAGTTGTAAATCCAACTACCATACGATCATGACTACGACAGCCCCCACATATTGATAAACAGTACACCCTTGTTTATACCACCACCTCTTAGACAAAGCTATATCTTGGCGATAATTGAAGGAGAAATTTAAATATGAACAACACAAATTTTAGCCATTTTGATCTTTAAATTTGATAGTGTTAAGTGAGGTTGGCTGATTGGGGGGATAGTATAACAAGGATTCACTGTACTTTGTTGGCTGATTAGAGGGATGGTATAACAAGGATTCACTGTACTT
>MJUT01002723.1:321047-343652 GCA_002080005.1 Gigantidas platifrons
TATATTACTGTTATCTTGTATTTTCTGTGTGTATTACTGTTATCTTGTATTTTCTGTGTGTATTACTGTTATCTTGTATTTTCTGTGTGTATTACTGTTATCTTGTATTTTCTGTGTGTATTACTGTTATCTTGTATTTTCTGTGTATATTACTGTTATCTTGTATTACTGTGTGTATTACTGTTCGGAGGCTGTCAGTCTTACAATTCAAGTGTATTACCTTATTGGTATTCTTTAGACATCTCACAAATTTAACATAATACACTCAAGTTGTGTTGAATCTCATACTTTGACATAAGAAATGTTTTATGTTCTTATTAAGAATA
Source organism: Gigantidas platifrons (assembly GCA_002080005.1). Taxonomy (NCBI): domain Eukaryota; kingdom Metazoa; phylum Mollusca; class Bivalvia; order Mytilida; family Modiolidae; genus Gigantidas; species Gigantidas platifrons. Next base: position 321,374 of record MJUT01002723.1, read on the forward strand.
ACAATTTGGTAATTAAATTCTCTGACATAATAATCCTTATACAAAAATGTCATTTAAGAAATCAATTTGATTTGTCACCTGTAAAATGATTTTTTAAGATGGAATATTACAAATAGGTATTCACTTATTACCTATAAAATCCAAACAACCTTCTGTAAAGTGGAATTTAAATCTATTATAGATCTGTTTAATCTGCTATAAAGTGCCTTATATTCACACATGACAATAATTTTATATACTCCATCAAACAAACACAGATAACAAGATTTCTGTCATTAAATATAACAATATAACATTACAAAAGTCAAAATGTTTTACACCACATTAGGGAGTTTAAATTCAACAACTAATAAATATAAACGGCAATTTATTAAATTTAACGCTCTTTATTATGTTATGCTTTAAATATTTTATATTTTAAGATTATACAATAAATGACTTCAGACAAGATGGATTTATAGTTAGCTGTGGAACAGTCTCTCTTAGCATTGCTTCTTTTAAAGAGCTATGGTTCCACAGCTAGTTTTATAGTCATACAAAATGCAGTGTAACAAAGAATGAAGTTCAAGATCAATATATTTTCCTATATATTTCACATTAGATAATGATTTATTTTTTAATTTCAAAACATCATGACGGATATTGTCAGTGAGTGGTTATTCAGGGCAAATACCATGACGGATGTTGTCAGAGAGTGTATGGCCATTCTTATTGAAAAGATGTGAAAAGAACTGTCTTCACTTCTTTTTTTTCATTTGCCAATACGAGTTTAATTCTGATTTTATGCAAAATATGACTTGTACATCATCATAAATAAGATTCATTGAGAAGATTACCAGTATCAGTACAAGTATTATATATTTTTAAGAAATTAAAGACCGAAGCATCCCTATGGCTACATCTCAATTCATTTTTGTACCCAAGTTTAATAAATGTATATAATCATTCTCAAACTTACTTGTATCTATTTTTTTTTTTATATACAAAGTGTAAATTTCAAGATACTTTTCAAGAAATACATTTCCTCAGTATAAAGAAAGCACTGCTGTAGAGAGAGAAAGCACTGCTGTAGAGAGAGAAAGCACTGCTGTAGAGAGAGAAAGCACTGCTGTAGAGAAAGCACTGCTGTAGAGAGAGAAAGCACTGCTGTAGAGGAGGCAGCTGTTCCTGTTCCTTTAACATAATCTATGATTTTATATAAATATATACATGTCATTTTTTTTTTTTTTTGGCTGATAAAACCTAATTGTTGACAACAAAAACAATGCCCCTAGTCTTACCTTTAACACTGTCTTATATAAAAAGCACTGTTTTGGTAGAAGGCACCTGTTCCTCTTAGAATTGGACTTAAGTTGACAATGAAGGTTGCTATGACAATGTCCCTAGTCCTACCTTCACTGATGTTTTAATTGTATTGAAGAACCAATACATTATATATAGACAATATACATCATTTGTCGGCAAATATGAAATTTATTTGTACAAGCTTTAGAAACAGGAAGAAAAGCAAGCCTCTGGTGAGCTTTTATTTCCTGTTTTGGGGCGAGTACAAATAGATTTGATATTTCCAGACAATGTACATATATTGTGTTTATACTGTAACATTATGTAGGTGGAAAATTACTAGTATATAAGTCTACAAATGAAAAAGTAAAAATATTGGATACTTTGATTTAATTTCCTGCTGTGATCGCCGTGTTTAACCAGTGTCCGTTTTGCTCTACATAGGATGCAGGGGACCAGTAGACTTTATTTATACATCTAATGGGCGTATGAAGTAAAAGTTTATATGAACCAGACCCCCACAGGCAAGCACACCATTATATGAAAACAGAAATACATGAAGATATGGAAATAAATCAGTGTAAGAGAAAATCTTAAGTTCTAAATCTTGGAACCAAATCCAAGTAAAGGAAGATCACTTATTGCTGTTATTCATCTTACAGTCCAAGTAGATAAAGTCCAAAATTCATATCCCTGTTTGAAACCTCTAGCCTGAAGTTAAGTTGTACTGTTTATTTCTATGGTTACCAACCAATGCTGGATCATCAGTTAGATTATCATACAGTGGGTAAAGTAGTCTCATAAAACCAAAAGTTGGCTACAGACAAGAGACAATCATATGTGAGGGTTAGGGTTATGGTGTTTAATGCCACTTTCAACAATATTTCAGTTACCGGTATATCGTGGAGGTCAGTTTAATTGGTGGAGGATAACAGAGTACCCGTAGAAAACCACCGACTTGTCACAAAGACATTGACAAACTAAAGTTGTACTGAGTACACCTCGTCATGAGCGGGATTCAAACTCACGACTTTAATTGAATTGTGATAGGCACTGATTGCATAGATAAGATGTAAATCAAACTACCATACGATCACGACCACGACAACCCGACAATATATGAGTCTACAAAAACCATTATATCAAAAGATGCTATCAATCCACATTATCATATGAGAACTGTTCCCACACTACAATATGACAGCAGATGCTATAAATCTACACCATTATCTACCAAAGATCCTTTAAAACTATACAATGATGTGACAAAAGTCCTATAAAACCATACAATGACATGACAAAAGTCCCCATAAAATCACAGATGGCTATTTACCTTTGACATTCAAATGTCAGTTTTGTTCTCTTAAGATAATCCAAGTGTGTGTAAATTGTTCATCAAAGAGATTTATGACTACAGTGAATGAAACCAGTCTAAAATTAACAGCTATGCAACCAAAATATTGCTTTGAATATTGAGATGTTTAGCTTATACTGGTTGAATTTGAAAATATATCAAGCCATGGGAACAGATTTAAAGTTTGGTTTGTAGAGTAACTGATTTGTATGAAATAAGGGTTTACTGTACTTTTATAGTCTGTTTCTTTGTTTTTCCTCTTTTTTAGATCAATAAATATTTGACAATACAGTGAAACCTTGTTCTATTGGCATCAAAACTGAGTGAAATAATGGTGATGTCTGTTTTGTATTGTTCCAACACGCTGAATTGGTTTGTTCACGGTGCTATCTCTCTGAAACAACACTCAGACACATTATCCTGATTCCGAGCCACCAGTCTTTTCTCTTGCTCCTTAATACTACATATTTAGTGGAGAAGCAGCAAATTCTAATTTGTTTTAGCTTTTGGCTTCACCAGACCAGATTCTAAACTCATATTCAACTGTACTCAAAGTGAGCATGCTAACCATTACACCACCGATGTGGCTCTGAGTATTTGAAGTACCGGTATCTGAGTTTATCACTTACTCCAAAGCATTGTTCATGGTTTGATACATTAACTGGTGAAACTAATTCTGTTATAACATTTAAATGCATATTCTGTGACAATTATTGGCTAATAAATGCAGTTACTTGGCATATTTTTAATATGAAGTGTCGAATGTAGCATATCGTAGTTGTTCATACTACAAACCAGTACCCATATTGTAAAATAAAATAGTGTCCTCCATGAAATAATGTCCTCCAGACAAAATATCATATGAAATATTGTCCATGGACATTATTTCATAATGAAATTGTGTCCTCCATCATGAGATATTGTCCATTCTTACTGGACATTATTTAACTGAAATAATGTCTGACATCAACTAGATATATGATATTTTTATGCTTCACATATTTATACTATACTTTATTTCAAAATATAAGTGATTTCTTTGTCATAGAAATTATATTTATTACACTATATTTGATTCAATTTGAAATATATTAACAAACAATGCTCAAGTTTTGAATTAGAATTAGAATTATCTCCCTTTGTTAGGACACAGTTTGACTATGATATATTGTCCTCTAAGATGATATTATACTGTCCAGATAAAGGACAAAATATCATAGATAAGACAAAATTCCATGACAATATAATCATGAAATATTGTCCTGGAGGACATAATTTCATAGGACATAATTTTGCTTTACAATATATTGTGGTGCTTTTTTGTCTTCAGTCAAATAAAGTGAGAGATGATTGCTTGTTTTGTTGATATTGGTAGAATTGTTAACAACATAAAGTATTTTAACTTTCTTTTCATAACATGTTAAAAATATGTATGAAATTCTATAATAAGGCCGGGGTCATCATCAGTACCTCACAGCTGATCATGTACTGATAACTTTCTACTCATCACCCATGAGTCAACTGACAGAGAAAGTCATTTTAAAATATTTTGATTTGTTCCGATGAATTGTTTTACAGCCAATCAAATCACAGATACAGATTTTAAAAAGAAAGGATTTCCTTGCACTGTAAACTGATATGGGGAAATGAACGGGTGGCAATTACATGCGAGTTATTGACAATTATATCAAATAGTATCTTTCATAATCTATTCATTCGTCCAATAGTAAAATTTAAGTGATTTTATGCTGTGATGGAATCTACTACAACTATTAGTTACAAAAACAAACCCAAAACAAAGGTTTTCATATTCAATTGACCAATGTGTGATGAGTGGAGAGTTTTGTAGCATGATCAGTTGTGGATTAGCGATGATAGGCATGTGTGAGTGTGTGTGTGATATGGAAACGACGTGTATTTTCATGTTTATGTATGTCATATGCATTTTTCTAAGAAAATAATAAATTTCGTAATAAATAATTTATTTTTCATAACAATATAAATGCTTTTCCTGCATGTTGCAGTAAAAATTTAACTAATGTGATCATGTGACTTCTAAAATATGACATCACTAGCACATGATTATTTTTTTTCATCACATGATTTACCTCTATAAATGTTTCTATTAATTAGCTGCTTTGTCTCCTGATACATATAGCATACAATGGACGGTATTAACGTTAAAAATGTATAAAAAGATTCTTTAATATCACGAAATATGTAAAAAGAAAAATATCTAAAAAATAATTAATTACAAAACATTTATATAAAGCTATTCCTTGTTAATTTTAAATTGTTCAGATCTGTCAAATTTATATATCACAGATTACAAATAAAACTATTGACAACTGCATTAGGACGGAATGCAAAAAAGTGTGTACTTTTCTTCATGGTACAATATATATATTAATATCTATTAAATGAAAATAAAAATATTAAACTAAATCAAAATGGGCGGAGACTTGGTCCTCTTTTGATCTAAAGACGATTATAAAAATTACTCCATTTTTTTTTTTTTGCATAATTTTTCTAGTTACATAAATAGCATTTTTTGTCTAAAGTATTAGTAGTGGTACACAAGATTTTAATAATTTTTGTTCTCTACTCCTATAGTCCTTTATTAGAATAAAAAATAGAATTATAAACTCTACCAATCATTACTCATTACCACCTAACAGACAAAATTTCTTACTGAAGATAATAAAATTACAACGTCTCTTTAAAATCCTCGATCAATACAAAAATAAAACAAATAAAACATGATTACGGTATATTGATTGATATAAAAATTAAATGCTATTCTTACAATAATGTTTAAAATCAATACTGTTATAATATTTACACTCCATTCATCAACAACTTTCATAATCGATACAAGCCAATTTCCCATTGATTTAGTCAACTTTTTGTAGATTTATGTATAAAACTCCTGGTTGTATTTGATAAAATAACTTCATGAAATATAATAAGCTTTGTGCTTTGAGATCAAGAATTAAATAACAATCAGGAATTTTTCTAGGAAACGGCAAGTTTTGCTTAAAGCAAATTTGGAAAAATAAATTAAAATTATCAATAAACATTTTTTTTAAGGGTATGCTAAATTGGCTTCTTACAATTGTCCAAGAAAAATCCCTGCTATGAGTATTCTTCAGAATGTGGTCTATGGGCAAGATTTTGATACCCTATAACAGATTGTCATTCAATGGAAGTGCACATTTTAAAAGTTTACAAAAACAAACTTTTAAATACAACAGTACTTATATAGAAAAAAATATGTATCAACAATGAATATTTTTTGTAGAAGTAAATGCATGTTTGGACCCTGATAAAGCACGATTAATAAACATGAGTTTATGTGTGTTCAATCTATCAATTTCAAATAAAAAAACACAACAACTTTATTTTTCATTTGAAAAATGTTTGTAAAGTTATAATGATTAAAATGAAACTTAGCCAAGAAAAATAAATCTCAAACTTCAGATAAGCTTCATATTCAAATATAGTTTCCTTAAAAGTAAATAAAATTCCTTTCAATATCAATGTTTTCAATGAAAAGTGTATAATAGAGAAGAAAAATATTCATTTAAACTTATCTCAAATGATCCACTTAAAATTTCTAAAGCACCTGAATAAATTTCCAATTGAAAAATAAATGTCAATGTTTACACACATTTGCACACATACAAGAGCGTAAAATTTATACACCCCTGAACGATTCATTACGGTGAAGCAAAAATAAAAAATATTATCACATACACATTTAAACCTTGCGTACATTAATTTCAATATCACAGCTGGCTTATAATATTTAGATCACAGACAATAATAAATAAATTCTTTAAATAAAATCTTTATAAGTCTAACATATCGTCTCTTAAAGAATCTTTCATTTTCTTTGACATATTTTTCAGTTGACGACCTTGGGCTACAGCCTCGTCTAAAGCATTTTCAATATCCAAATGATCCAATCGACTACGACGCCTCCTTCCCCTCCGTGGAGTATGACCACCTTCATACTCGCTTTCATCTGACATAAATCCATCTTCGTCACCATATGTTTGAGGAAATTCATTGATACGTACACGTCGTGGAGGGGCTGTATACACTGGTACAATATATTGTGGCGGTGGAGGAGGAGGGGGAGGTTGTGGCAACGTACGTCGAGGAGGTATCTGATAATTTTGTAATCGTTGTATTCTATCACTGATGGCATTGATATCTTCCTGTGTTACCATCCTGCCTGGGAATGGAGGGGGATGTCCATTCACCTGTGGCTGAGGATTGTACGGTGGCACAGGTAATGTTCTCATGTAAGGCTGTTGAGGGTAGTCATATCCATTTTGTTGTGGAATACCATTTTGAATGTGTCCATTTACTGGTCCAGGTGTAGAAAATCGTACGGGGGATGCACGATTTGGTACACTTGTGCCAGACATTGGTCTCCTTTCATATGGTGTTCCTGTTCTAGAGGAATGTCTAGACCTCATATCATTAGGACTATCTGGAGTGTTCCCTTTAATATTTTTCACTTCATCCATTAAGTCACGTAAACGTCCATGACGTGAATTACGCACTGAATCACCTTCAGGGAACAGCTTTAATCCAGTTTGAGTTCCTTGTTCAGAAATTGTTTGTGTTCCAGCTGTACCTTGTCGGCCCTCATTCTTTAGGGCTTGTACATCGGACTGAATAGTTTGTAACATGTCCTTTTTCACAGAGGTATTAGACATCATAGAAACGTCAGATAGCCCGGGACTATCATTTAATCCTCTTTGTTGTTTTATTTCTTTAACATCCATTAAAATGCTACGTAGAAGATCAGCACGGGAACCACGTGATCCAGAAGAACGTCCGGATGCTACAGACATACGAGATGCTTGTAGCGATATATTTCTAGCTAATCCACTTGTTTGAGTATGAATAGTCCTGGGACTGTCATTCATCATATCCCGATCAGTTTGTGTCCTTGCATTAGCAGGAGTCTGAGTCATTGTATCTCGGAGATCCTCAGGATTAGCATGAGGAAATTCTCCAGTAATGTAACTAACGGTTGACTCGTTATCTGAGTAACGAGTCATTTCTAAATCTAGCGGTGTACCTCTCATTGTGTCGAGTGTTTCATTTTCTAGTACATTGTCAAAACTCGATGCGTGCATGGTATAGTAAGTTTCACCATATCCCGATTCTTCACTTTCCGATTCAAGAGCAGCGGCAGCACCTTTCTTCAGATCATCACTTGACCTATTATGACTACGGCGAGGACGTGATCTTGGTGTAGGTGTGAATGCTCTTGGTAACGAGCCACTTGGTGCTCGCTTCAGAGACTGTCGACTTTGATTCAGTGACTGTCTGCTATGACTTCTGGACGGACCATGTCTAGAATGAGGCCATTTGAATACACTGTCATCTCCATCATCGTCATCACCACTGTCATCTGATCCTCCAAGTAAATCTCTTCTACTACCAAATCTTGCAGAGGAGTTGGGTGTCTGAGTAGATCTGCACGGCTTTCTCAGCTCAGTCTGTAGGTACAATTGGAGGAATGGCAGTTAATGTTACCACATCATTTATCAAATATTGTGCAATTATCAAAAACCAAAACAACTAGCACAAAATCAAACAACCCCTTAGCCACACACATCAATAATTTAAATCAATAATAGGCAGAAAGAGCTATAATATTATTAACTTCATCAGCTGTTAAATTATTGCTTTTCTATTAAAACTTTTAAAAAGAAAATGGTTATTTAATTATCCTTGTATTTTATTGGTCACATTTTTTAGCCACACAAACAAGCTAGCCAAGGCAGCATAAACACCATACTGAAAAATGGGTTGCTGACTTGCTTTGCATGAACAAAAATTGCCTGAAATTTCTTTTAATAAGAGAAAGTTGTGTAAAAAATAATAAGAAAAGAAAATTTACCTGAAATTTCTGAGGTCACGGTAAACAGCACAGTTAAAAGATGTGCACAGGTAGAGATTGTGAACTAGAATGTTAGTAGCACTAGAGAGTATTGTTTAAAGGGGAGCAATTATTGACACAGTAATTCTTAATAACCTATAGTGATCTCATTTAATGGTTTAAACAGCCAGGTATTTAAAAACAGTAATGTTTTTCATTGATTTACAAGACATGAAATGACTTGTAACATATAAAATCCCGCCAAATTTTGACATAAGGTAATAAAGACGGCACAAACACAGGGTTAGAAGCACTACACAAGTTGACAGTTAGAAAGGGGGAATGTGAATACAGGATGAATAGAATAGAAATCAGAATAATATACATACTTACATAGACAAATTAAAATTGATGTGTATAGCCTTATAATCTGCCAATTCCTCCAGATTGTACCCTTCTGCCCGATGTTAAATGGCCACGATTATTAACGGATATTCTAGTCAGACATGACACGGCCTGTTTACCGCAGATTTCTATTGGTTTATTAAAACCTAGGTAAGCAGTTTCTTTAATCAGGGTAAAGGTATTTATAATTTTAATCCCATAGAAAAGCTTTAATCAAATAACATATCAGAAATAGCTGATAGTGTCCATAAGAAAACTACTATGCATAGCCATAAGGAAATAAAAGATTGGAACAGGAGCCATTCTACCAAAATACAGTGCTTTGTTTTTATATCATAATATCCTTGGAAAGAAGCTTATAGTAGCTTATTTTATACCTCTGAAAAAAAAATTTCAAACATTTTTTTTTGTGGCTTTTAAAGCATGCAAAGCAAGTGGGCAACAATTAAAACACGGAAACATGTTTTTATTAATTTTTTTTGTGAATTAATTTATGTGACCTTACATTGTGCCTAAGATTTCAGTACACCAGTGACCCAACACAAAATAAATATTATTCCTGCTACATGCCACAAACCACACACAATATTAGGAGAGCTACAAACTACACCAATATCTCAACTCATAGATTTTCTAATTAATCTTATGACCTCGCCTTACAGATTTGTTGAATTTTAAAACAATTTAAAACTCCTATAATCTCTAAAAGTGTTCTTAACTATGTGAATTATCTTTATTATTAAAAATGATTTTTATTCCATCGACTTATGAACTATTGTTAACTTCATGATCGTAAGAATATTTTTTAAAGTTCTCTTATTAAGTATACAATAAAAATAATCTTGATTACTTTAAATAAAGTCGATAATATTGTTCTTACATGTAATTATTTTAATGCACAATTAAACAAAACAAATTCTATTCAATGTCGGAAGAAAAAAACGAAAGCATGTTTAATATCTTAATCTGGGTAAAATCTGACTGGTAAATTTGCTAACACTGCTATAAGTTGAGATATTTTTTCAAGGTTATATAATATTACTGTACCTTAAGCTGCAGAGATTTCTCCTGCACAGACACATCTTCCTTTTCAATCCTCTCCAATTCTTTGACGTAATTTTCGAGGTCATCATCCATGCCATCCTGTGCCTCCTGGAGCTCTCGGCTAGCTTGGAGGTTCTGTTCACGTTCCTCTAATAGATTCTCTATCTGTCCTAGGAGCTCCTCCCAATCCTCCCTTACTGCTCTCATTACTGGGTCGACCAGAGATGGGTCATGTTGGGTAAGATCTCTATATCTATTAAGGAAACTGTCAATGGCAGGGCCTTTGGCTTGAACCTCTTCTCTTAGCGCCTAAAAATAAAGGGTTTTGTTTTCTTATCTTTCAAAAAAATCCTTAATATTATGATAGATATGAATGTGAAGTGTTATCCCCCAAAAAGTATCCACATCTCATCATCATTGCCTTTTGCTGATTAAAAAACCTGACTATTTTTCAATGGTATATTGAAATCTGTCTAAGAGGAAAATGTGGTCTTCTAAGACAAGTGGTCTCTTAAAAGAGGTTTGACATAAATAGATGATGAAGAGTCTTAATACTTTAAAGTGGTTTCATAAAAGATAGTGGTCTTAAAAGACAGGGGGTCACTTAACAGAGGTTAGACTTGCATAGATATGAAGAGTCATAACATTTTAAGGAAGTTTAATAAAAAGTTGATGGTCTGCCATTAAAGATAGGTCTCTTAAGACCGGTTTCACTGTTGTATATCTTTGTTAAAATACATAAACTAGCAATAAACATAAAAGATACCAATATTAGTATAAGGTACCAGATGTACATATCTGAATGTAACTCCTACAGTGGTACTCTACTCCCAATATATAGCCATGATAAAGATGATTGATTGTCAGTTGGCATTAAATCAATTAACACTGTAAATTAGAATTGACTTTAATTTTATGATTAGTAACAATTTGTAATATTTTTGGAGAAATGATCATAGAAAACTGAAATGATTAAACAGAAAAAGTTTCAATAGATCAAGAGTTATCACTCCTTCACAACAAAAGTTAAATTATCACAATATTTTTTTCTATTATTAATAACAGCATGTGAAAATATTAAATGAATGATTTTGACTGGGTATGAAATTGTAACTACAGACATTTGGACAGATAGACAGACACAAGGAACACTTATTGGCTCTCACACATAGTTGTATAGTGGCTAAAGAGCATACAAATTTAAGTTACTATAAAGACATATTTGTAATTCTGTTTACACCTTTTCTTATCTTCAAGTCTATATATACTTTGAAAATTAAATGTAGGTCTATATTATACCTACTACGTGTGAACCCAAATATTTTTAAAGCTTTATTTTATGAATAAAAAAATAAAGGCTAAAAAAAATTCCAGACATTTAAACAAGCAACATTGTATTATATTAAAATACAATGTTTGTTTTATTTATCAGTAGTGTAAATAACATAAATTCTTACAGTATTTAGTAATAATTCAATCTGTACTGAATAAAAGTGCTTTGCTGTAAAAAAAAATCTAGATGTACCAGTAATCTTATGCATTTAAAACTTTTAACCAGTCTTAGTCATAATATATATAAACAAGTATCCCCTTGTTATGAGATTGTCATTGTTGTGTTTAAAAACCTTGTAATCTATCAATGCAATTGTATATTGGTACAAAATAGAATCTTCGTATCACAATTCTGCTTCATGCCCAACTACAATTACATTTCCATTCTTGTTTCTAAAGGACAATTTTTTTGATTTTTTCCCCCATTACACTTTATTTCAATCTTTAGACAGTAAGAGTTTAAACCCCATATTACACCATTGTGCTAACTTGAATTTGAACAAAGGTAACGTAAAGCGTGGCGTATCCCCTCGCCTAAAAATTTGACCCAGTGACCTTGACCTTTGACCTTGAAAATCAATAGAGTTCCAGATTCTCTTAAGGACTAACTATGTACCATGTTTGGTCAAAATCCATTGAAGGATGTTGATTCTAGAGTGTTCACAAGGATGTTATGGAAGGACGGACGGAAAGACGGACAGTAGTGTTACTATATCCCTTCACAACTTCGTTGGCGAGGGGATAATAATCTATATCACAATGATTACTCAAACCTTATATAATTCCATTTCCATCACTCATTCCTAAGAAAATATTTTTTAAAAGTTAATCTATGGACCCTCAGAGCTTGGACCACATATACAGTATACTTAATTACTTTCATTTGCATACAACTGAATTTCCATTTTTTTTTTTTAAACATTTATTTCATGCTAAACTAATTACATTTCAATAATTGGATCTCAGAATATTTTTTTTTTTTCATTTTCTTCATTTGTGCAAGCTTAGATCTATGTGTCAAAATGGTGATTTATTACATTCATATTTGTATTTCCAATACTGGTTCTTAAGTATGTCTTTTTTTAAATTGCAGTTTATGTGAAAGTTTGGAATATGTGGTTTTATCACCTATATGGCTACATGACAAGTATTGCAGCATTTCAGAATCTGGTTCTGGAGAGAAAAATTTACACATTTTTCAACTTTTAGGCCTTATACTAGCCAATTCATTTCCCATGGAGGATCAATTTAATTTGAATAAATCTGAATCTCTTCTTCCTAAGAATAATCCCTACTAAATATGGTTGAGCAGTCTTGCAGAGGATTAAAATGTCAAAAAGTTAATGATGACCACAATAGAAATATTGATGGACTACTGATGCCATGTGATATAAAAAGCTCACACGACCTTTGTCTCCATGATTTTCAAAAATGGTTGAAATCTTCAGTTCATAATAATTATATTCCTATACTTGGTTAATAAGACATGCTATTTTGTCAGCAATGCATCAACTGGATTATACTGTCTAAGGAGTATGGCAAATGTTATTTATCTCAAGAAATAATATTGCAAACAAAACATATTTGGAATGCTATTTTCTTTAGTGACTTCTAATAACTCAAAACACTGTACACAATTTTTGTCCCACCTTATCTGATAACTGTAGAAAGTATTGACAAAAACATTTCTTCTTTGTTCTTGTATGGAAATGAAAAACTATGATACAATAATTTTTGAGGAAAAAAAAATAGTTAAATAATCAGCTCATTTCTGATTTGATTTTAAAATAATACATTTCGATATCTTTTTTTCATAGCAGTTATTCCCCTTACTTGCAGGCAAAATGGTACCCGTTCAACCAAGAGCAATAGAAATGACAAAGAATTTGAGTATAATTTTCTTACAATTTGTAGAAATTTGAACTTTGTAAGAAATCAAAAGATAATTTTATAGCAACTAGAAAATTCACAATTTGTTACAACATTAAAATTTTGTAAAGATAATGGGGAAAATATATATTACATTTTGTAGTTTCACTAAAAATTAGCATGATATTGGATTTTTTGTTTGCCTTGAAAGGATATAACCCCTGTAAAAAAATGAATAAATTTTAGAATTAAGTTGGAAAAGTGAAAATTGTCTATCAAAAGATTTTTACCCATGGCTCTATATTAATTTAATTTAAACATATTTTTTTCATAATTAAATGAAATGGATTAGATAGCAGGCAATAGCCTATATAAATCCTCTCCATATTGGATGTGCATTGTTTACTGTAGGTAATTGTCAGTCTTATATACAGAGTGGTGGTAATAGAAGTGCCCTTAATAAGCAGTAACTTGTTATATTAAGGGAAGGCAAATGTCCTTAATAAAAAATGATTTATTACATAGTGGCAATTAAATTGTCCTTAATAGGCAGTGATTTTTGATTTCTAGAGGTCATGAATGATTCCTAAACAGGCATTGAGTTGTTTTAAAAGATGTTCTTTTAGAACCAATTTGTATCTAATTTACTTTCAATAGAACAATTTGACTTCTTAATGGTAACATGGGACACATTAAAATTTAGATTTTCAGTACCATATATATTATAAAACAATAATGAGAATACTTACAAAGTTGATTTCACTACAAGTGGACTAGAAATTATAATTAAAATCATTAAAATCTCAGGAAGTTACCAATACAAACCATATCATGAGTACCTTGTACATACCTGTAAATTAGCTATTTCTATCTCAGCAGCTTCTGGATGAAGTTTGTCTGGCTTTTCTTCCATTTCCTGTAAATCTTCTTGTTTACTATGTAACCAGTTTCTTAGATCTCCACGCATTCTATCAACCAGCTCCCACTGATGAATGGTGTCACGTACAGAATCCATTCTCTTCTCCAGCTACAAATATACACAGAAGTTTGCTTACGTATAAAATTTCATTTAATTGAAATCAAATCATGTTTGGTCTTTTACTCTGAAAGTTACATGATAAAGTTACATGCTATAATGTACATTTTGTACTTGCAAAATTAAGGAAAAAAATATAGCTGCTTTTTTAAATACTGTAATCTACAATTACTTAACAAAATGAGTAATGGTAATTAACTTGCATGCAAAGTTTTGAGGAATCCCATTTTAAAAGTAGGAGAAGTTCACATATAAAGTTGTTGATGAAGTATTCTAAATGAAAAAGGGGGATAACTCCTTCATAATACTAAATGATATGATCAACAATATACATTTCTTCATGTGAAATAAACAAAAATGCAAAGTTTTGAGGAATTCCCATTTTAAAAATGTAGAAGGATTTGTGAGTACAAACTTTTGTGATTGACAGACAGACAGGACAAAAAAAATATTTCCATCAGAAGGGGAAAGACATAAACACTATTACTATAAGGCACAAGTTATTTATACTCAACCTACAAAGTATTATATGACTGCAGCCTTTTAACATGTGCAAAATAAAATAGATGTGGACACAATTAAAAGTTTGTCATTGAATTTCAAATGGATTCTAAATGGAATAAAACATGTACAGGCCAACACCATACCATTACATAATAATAAAACATGTACAGGCCAACACCATACCATTACATAATCACACACATTTTGATGTGGTATAAAAACTTTAATGGTTTATAAATTTGTACCTCTGCTGTAGATTCTTTCAACTTATCATCCACTTTCTCTGCCAGCTGGTTTACATTAGATTCCTCCTGGGCTTCCTCTTGTGTTAGGTTCTCCATACTACCTCCAAGATTCTCACAGCGATGAGATGCATTGGTCAATTCTTGTCTCATACCAGACATTCTCTCCCACATGACCTAGTAAATAACACACGTATAGACAATTATAACACACTGACCTGATCAATTATAACACTGATATATCATTTCAATAATATATTTACTTCAGATCTGCCTAATTATATAACACATTCAGCTAATTTAGATTTTTTTTTTATAGATAAAATGTGTACATGTGACTGTCTAAACACCACTGAAAATAAATATACACCAGGTATTGCCATCAGAAATTGCAGGCCTATATCAGGGGTGGATCCAGGATTTCAAGTTAGAGGAGGGGTGTACTTAAAATAATGGTGCCGAGCGGAGGGAGGCGTGAACATTTTGGGGGTATTTCGTGTGAAAAATCACGATTAACGCAAAAAAAATCATATTTTTTCCAATTTTAGGGGGGGCACGCGCCGGGTGCACCCCCCACCCCCCTTCCCCTGAATCCACCCCTGCATATAATGTGAACTCTCCTGTCACAGTGAGTAACTGTGTAAAATCTCCTGTCACAATAAATCTACTGTAACAATATGTCATACTGTGTGTTGTCCTGTCATAGATTCATGGAGTGAACTCAGTTAACTTAATGTGTTAACTCATTAGTCACTGTAACTCATTTTACTAAGTCTTTTGCCACAATGAGTACCTGAACAAATTCTATCACTATAAATATAAATTGTGTGAGCTTTTATGTAAGCCATTTTAGTTGTGCTGCTGTTACGTTGTACCATAAACTGTTACCTTTGTGCAAGTTCTCCTGTTAGACAGTCATTCTGAGAACTTTCCTATCAACATGACTCTGTGTTTGAACTCTCATGTCTTACTCACTGTCACATTAAGCCAGTGTGTGAACTTTTCTTATACTTACTTTTGTGTTATCTAGTTTTCTCTGAGCATCTTGTAAGTTATTAGGAACATCTCTGTCACAATCAGCCAGCCATTGTGTGAACTCTCCTGTCAGGAACTGCATGTCATTGTCCAGTAAATCTTTATAATCCTGCCACTTCTGTAGAACATCCTGGAGACGATTCTGTTTATGGAAGAAATAAGGTCAGTTAGGAATTTAAAGTCAATACTGGTAATTAAATAGACTTTGTCATCTAAGTGAAATCATGGGACTGAATGGTTCTAATAATTTAACTTTTTTTTTTTTTACTTTCCAATCTTTTGACTTGAGCATGCTTGAAGAGGATTATTCCAGAAACGTTTCGTGCACACTAAATTCAATATCTACATGTTTATTAAGTTAAACAGAAGATGGATTTGTGTAAGACTGGGAAGAAGGGAATATTATTAGCATATGGTAGGATAAATTAACACACATTTACTGAAGTTCTTTGTCAAATTTTCAAGTGAGTAAACCAATATTTACTCTGTCTGTAGAGTATCCCAAAAAAAATTGCATACATTTCATGGGTTTTTTTTAAACCTTACCTTAAAACTGACAGCTTTTTTGGTTTTCTTTAGATGTTTTGATATTTTCCCTGACCCTGTCCTTTTTGATTTAGTAGAAGATCTACTCCTCATAGTTGATGATTTATTCCCCATTTTCACTGACAATTTTTCTGTACAGTTATTTACATGATATATTTTGTTTGGTTTAAAGAACTGTTTATTTCCATTCCATGTATAAGTGTGTTTAAAATATAATAACAGACACCGAGTAATAAGTCTAACTGTTGATTTTCATTCCATGTATATAAGTGAGTTTAAAACATAATTATAGCCCATTGTCTTCATTATCTATTCACTGACAATTCACCCTAGTAAATGCAGTAATTGAAAAGAGTGTTTCATAAGAAACAAATACTGAAGCATAATTATTTAAAGAATTTAACACATTTTATTTTAATAACAAACTCAAAACGAAACATTAAGACTTGTCTTATACGCTAGTACACAAGACATCCAAGGAATAATAGGTTCTTACACGAGTCCCTATTGAAGATCTGGGATTTCTTCCACGATTCCGTCTTTTCATGAGTGGAGCGTAGCAGAATGAGTGGAAAGACGCTGAATTTCTTTCACGAGTGGAAGAAATCCTAGATCTTCAATAAGGACGAGTGCAAGTACCCGTTTCTTCCGTTTCAACTTAAAAACAAAGCATGTCGATTTCATTCATTCATTCGCATGTCAATGTCATGTTTACTACACAAAATATTACGCCAGTGCAATGCAGTAAATACACACTTATTTAAAACCGCATTAAATCTATTAGGGGAAATCAGTTAAAATTCAGGTAAAATTGATATTTGAAGCTTTTTTAGATCTACTAAGAGGACAATTTATATTACTATTTATTGATTATATCGGCTGATTTGATTGGCTGACAATGCCATGTAAGACAAGGTCACCCGGAGCTGTCTTTATGGCTTGTCTTACATAGAAAACACATCAAAACGGAAGAAGGAAATCTCCCTTTTGGGTTGGGTTACTATGGTCTCATTTATTTTTGTTGGTATCAATTTTCGTAGATAAACAGAATGATATTTTCATTGTCATTTGAATTCATGGTTTTGATTTTCTTGTTATATATGGTTTTTGTGGTGCACTAAATTTCATGGTTTGGTGACACCTACATCAGGTCCTACTTGTATAGGAGTATAGCCTCCAGATAATTCTGGGGTATAGGTATAGGACTTTACTTCTCCCAATTCTGATATTAATAGAATTTAACACTGGTAAAAGTACAAGATTAGGAAATCCCTGCCATCTGAGTGTAAAGAATTCAATGGTGGAGTACGAGGCTTGTCAAGTGCTCAATGATTGAAATGTTACCAGTGGGTGACTGAGATTTCCAGATCTTTGTACTTTTCAACAGTGTTTAATTACATATCTGACTTGTATTGATTCAACACAGTTCTAAAAACAGAATGAATAAAATGTCGTGAAATATTGCTGATGACTTTAATGTCATAGTAAACATGACCTCATATCAACAATTTCAGAGAAAAAGTAACCGATGGACTTTTTTTTCCCCATTATTTGTATGCCTCAAATTTTAATAAATATCTTATAAAATCAGGTTTTTGAGGCAGATGGTGTTTTTTTCATTAGATATTACAATAAATAGACATGTTGGATTTCTAGAATTCAATATGTTGGCTCATTCAAAGTAGAATCATGTTACTACATGTCAACTGTGGATTTGACAGTAAATAGTCAACATTGAAAACATGCATTAAATAAAAGTTGTAGTAGAACGAGTGTTCATATATCATTGTAAATTATCTTAAGGGTACAAGACAGTAACTTAGTGGTAAACTGTGTGTGGCTTGTCTTGTACATGAGGGTACAAGACAAGGATATCTTACACAGATAAAAGTAGCAACCACATGATCTCATAAGTGAGAAATGACCTCTCCTACTGAGGCATTCACTGGTTGTGAAGGATGTACAGAAAATGAAATAAATACCCATCTAACAAGATATAATGGCAGCCTCACTAAAGAAGATACACAGCACATACAATATTGCACTTGGTCAAGCTTGTATTAAGCAACATCTAATTATGAATAGTTCATGCTCTGTTTCATGGCAACATTTTTAATCATACCCATTTTATCCTTTTTTTTATTTGTGGGAAAATTTGGGCTATAGACCCACCTCAAGGCCATACTTTTTTCTACTTGTTGCACTCTTTTCTTTTACAATTTCTCCTTGTAATGAATATAGCTGAAATACTGTTCAGTTAACACTAAGAATGAAAATTAGTTAATAATCTGCTTTAAGATGTAGTTTTATCAAAATACACATGGTCTTATAGTAATTGCACAGTACTATCAAATATATATCCTACACATGTGGCATCATAGTAATGGTATAGTACAATCCAAAATATATTCTACACATATGATATTATAGTAATGGCATAGTACTATCCAAGAAATATCCTACACATGTGGCATCATAGTAATGGCATAGTACTATCCAAAATATGTCCTACACATGTGGCATTATATCAATGGCATAGTACTATCAAATATATATCCAACACATGTGTCATCATAGTAATGGTATAGTACTATCCAAGATATATCCTACACATGTGGCATTATATCAATGGCATAGTACTATCAAATATATATCCTACACATGTGGCATTATATCAATGGCATAGTACTATCCAAAATATGTCCTACACATGCGGCATTATATCAATGGCATAGTACTATCAAATATATATCCTACACATGTGGTATTATAGTAATGGCATAGTACTATCAAATATATATCCTACACATGTGGCATTATATCAATGGCATAGTACTATCAAATATATATCCTACACATGTGGTATTATAGTAATGGCATAGTACTATCCAAAATATGTCCTACACATGTGGCATTATATCAATGGCATAGTACTATCAAATATATATCCTACACATGTGGTATTATAGTAATGGCATAGTACTATCCAAGATATCCCCATACACATGTGGCATTGTACTATCCAAGATATATCCTACACATGTGGCATTATATCAATGGCATAGTACTATCCCAGATATCTCCATATACATGTTGCATTATATCAATGGCATAGTACTATCCCAGATATATCCTACACATGTGGCATTATAATAATGGCATAGTACTATCCAAGATATCTCCATACACATGTGGCATTATATCAATGGCATAGTGCTATCAAAGACATCCCCATACACATGTGGCATTATATCAATGGCATAGTACTATCCAAAATATATCCTACACATGTGGTATTATAGTAATGGCATAGTACTATCCAAGATATATCCTACACATGTGGCATTATAGTAATGGTATAGTACTATCCAAGATATATCCTACACATGTGGCATTATATCAATGGCATAGTACTATCCAAAATATATCCTACACATATGGTATTATAGTAATGGCATAGTACTATCCAAGATATATCCTACACATGTGGCATTATAGTATTGGTATAGTACTATACAAGATATCCCCATACACATGTGGCATTATATCAATGGCATAGTACTATCCAAGATATCTCCATATACATGTGGCATTATAGAAATGGCATAGTACTTTCCAAAATATCTCCAAACACATGTGGCATTATATCCATGGCATAGTACTATCCAAGATATATCATACACATGCGGCATTATAGAAATGGCACAGTACTATCCAAGATATCCCCATACATATGTGGCATTATATCAATGGCATAGTACTATCCAAGATATCTCCATATACATGTGGCATTATAGAAATGGCATAGTACTTTCCAATATATCTCCAAACACATGTGGCATTATATCCATGGCATAGTACTATCCAAGATATATCATACACATGTGGCATTATAGAAATGGCACAGTACTATCCAAGATATCTCCGTACACATGTGGCATTATATCAATGGCATAGTACTATATATGATGTATCCTACACATGTGGCATTATATCAATGGCATAGTACTATCAAATATATATCCTACACATGTGGCATCATAGTAATGGTATAGTACTATCCAAGATATATTCTACACATATGATATTATAGTAATGGCATAGTACTATCCAAGAAATATCCTACAAATGTGGCATTATATCAATGACATAGTACTATCTCAGATATCTCCATACACATGTGGCATTATATCAATGGCATATTACCATCCCAGATATATCCTACACACGTGGCATTATATCAATGGCATAGTACTATCCAAGATATATCCTACACATGTGGCATCATAGTAATGGTATAGTACAATCCAAAATATGTCCTACACATGTGGAATGATAGTAATGGCATAGTACTATCCCAGGTATATCCTACACATGTGGCATTATAGTAATGGTATAGTACTATCCAAGATATATTCTACACATGTGGCATTATATCAATGGCATAGTACTATCCAAGATATCTCCATATACATGTGGCATTATATCAATGGCATAGTGCTATCAAAGATATCCCCATACACATGTGGCATTATATCAATGGCATAGTACTATCCAAGATATATCCTACACATGAGGCATTATAGAAATGGCATAGTACTATCCAAAATATCTCCAAACACATGTGGCATTAAATTCATGGCATAGTACTATCCAAGATATATCATACACATGTGGCATTATAGAAATGGCATAGTACTATCCCAGATATCTCCATACACATGTGGCATTATAGAAATGGCATAGTACTATCCCAGATATCTCCATACACATGTGGCATTATATCAATGGCATAGTACTTTCTATGATATATCCTACACGTGGCATTATATCAATGCATTATGGCATAGTACTATCCAAGATATATCCTAACACAGGTGGCATTATTATACCAGAATAGTATATGTGTTGTACTGATAATTGTAGTTCATGAATGGCCCTAAACAAATCAAGCTTCAAATGTAGGTCAAGGTGACTGATACTTTTATGATAACATGACATCATCCAAGATTTATCTGTGTGTAATGTGATTATTTTATTGTTCAAGATCTAATTTCATAGAAATGCAAAATTTAAAAAGATTTTCTAAATCAAGATTTGGTCACTTTACTTGACAATCTAAATCTATATTGTTAGGTTGAGAATGTGCTTTCAGAAAAAAAAAGGCTATACTGGGCATAGCAAGATATCACCGGAGCATGTCGACAAGTGTATATTAAAAACAAGTGTGGCCACAGTATTTTGCTTGAAACAGTAAATTGTAGGACACCATTATGTGTTGGACTCATTAATTATTTCCATGTCAGTCTCTTTTAGCCTCTCTTACCAACTATCGTCTTGTTTACCGTAAAAAGCCTTGCATTATCTGCAAAAAAATTCGGGTACATGGGATCGGATTATATACGATAGGTTGAGAACTTTTTTCCAAGATGTCATGGCCCTCTCACCAAAGGCCACCCCTCTTATCGGGCCAGATTTCAGATACATTAAAGTAGAAAAATACTGGTAAACTGTCCCCCCTCAAGAGAGGCCATCCCTCTTGTAAGGCCACCATTGAAGAAAGGGGTGGCATATAAGAGGGGTACTATTGTAGTAAGATATTAATGGACTATTCCTGGTACTATTGTAGTAAGATATTAATGGACTATTCCTGGTACTATTGTAGTAAGATATTAATGGACTATTCCTGGTACTATTGTAGTAAGATATTAATGGACTATTCC
>MJUT01002723.1:351207-361256 GCA_002080005.1 Gigantidas platifrons
TATTGGTAAATGCCATGGTGGAACAAGGATGAGTGATTGTTGGTAAATGCCATGGTGGAACATGGATGAGTGATTGTTGCTAAATGCCATGGCAGAATAAGGATGAGTGATTGTTGGTAAATGCCATGGTGGAACAAGATGAGTGATTGTTGGTAAATGCCATGGTGGAACAAGGATGAGTGATTGTTGGTAAATGCCATGGTGGAACAAGGATGAGTGATTGTTGGTAAATGCCATGGTGGAATAAAGATGAGTGATTCTTGGTAAATGCCATGGTGGAACAAGGATGAGTGATTCTTGGTAAATGCCAAATAAGAAATGTTAGCTATATAATGGCAAGAACAAGTTACATTCCTTGAGCTGGTGATGTCCACTTTGTACTAGACCAACATGCTTTGTTGGATTTTTGTATAGTGTTCACTGAAACAACAGTGTCGAACACATTATCCTGATTCTGAACCAACCAGTCGCTGCAGTTACTCTTTACTACTGAGAAGCAGCGAAACA
Organism: Gigantidas platifrons; assembly: GCA_002080005.1. Classification (NCBI taxonomy): domain Eukaryota; kingdom Metazoa; phylum Mollusca; class Bivalvia; order Mytilida; family Modiolidae; genus Gigantidas; species Gigantidas platifrons. Next base: position 351,715 of record MJUT01002723.1, read on the forward strand.
ACGATCTACCACACTCCAGGCAAGTATGCTAACCATATTCCAGATGCGGTCTCATGGAACAAGGAGAAAAATCATTCTCAACGTCATATGTCATTATTCTCTATGAATGTATGCTTTGCTTTACAAATTGTTGGAAGGAACAATATAGATAGAAAATATTAGACAAATTACAAATCAAACTCAACTTTAAATATGAAATCTACTTTATCTAAATAACAAGAGCACCGCCCACGGGTGCTGGACGCTCGACTTTTTCGTATCTGATATTAAACTGCAAGCAATTTACAAAGTTACCCATACTATTAACTATGATGGTCATATTAGCAAATATGTTTGCAAGATTGGTAAATATAATCAGAACTGTGTCTCACAAGTGTATTGAGTTTCAAATTAATAGCTTTGATAGTTACTGAGAAATTTTAATTATACTAAAACAATATCCCAAATTTCTATGTATTATGCCAAAACAAGGGCAGATAACTCTGGATATACAAATCACAGGGTGACCTGCCTTGTTGTAATGGGTTCCCCATTTGAAAACGAACAGGTATGTCGAGTTTCATTTCACTGCCTATCATAATTATTGAGAAATTGTATTTTTTTTAAGAAATTCTAAGTAAAAAAGGGGGAATAACTCAAAATAAAATGCTGGATGGAGTTGCCTTCTCTTGTCAACAGATTTGGGTCAACACTTTCTACAAGTGTATTGAGTTTCAGGTAAATAGCTTTGATAGTTATTGAGAAATTTTAATTATACTAAAATAATATCCCTAATTTCTATGTCGAAACAGGGGCAGCTAACTCTGGATATACAAATCACAGGGTCATCTGCCTTGTTGTAATTGGTTCCTCTTTTGATAATGAACAAGTATTCCAAGTTTCAAATGGATACCTTTGATAGTCTTTAAGAAATAGACCGGAGTGACGACAATAGCTTGACTTTTTTTCTTTGAAAAGTCGAGCTAAAAATAATTCCCATACTAACCCTGTGTTTGTCAAGCTGTCTTTGTGTTATTTCCATAGAACTAACATTGAGAGCATTGTGGGACATAAGTTTAAATGACGTCTGCAACAACCACTTCTCACTGTCCTGTTGAGCTTCATGGAAGTCTAAATGATCGTGGTATGCTCTGTCCAATTTTGCAACTATTTCCTAAATACACAAAAAAAAACAAATGTCCATGTACAAAATAAAAAATCTGACATAATAAACAATATTCTGAATATAAAAACTAAATTAAGATAAAAGACCATATAAAACAAATAAATAACTGCACATGGATGAAATACTGCCACATCTATAATTTCTATTTCAAAACTCAAATCTTATTCATTTAATACATCTCATTTTCCCGATAAAAAATTGAGATCTGCAGTATTAAAAACTTAAATAAACCTTAATGTGATAGTCATATTTACTGACTTGTTATTCATAAGTGTCCTACAACATGTAGAGAATGAAATGATATAAACAGAAACACTATATTTCTTAGACATTTCACGCTACACAAATAAAAATCACTCGTCCTAGCTATTTTTTTAAAACGAAGACAAGGAATAATAAATCTGTTTGGGTCTGAAATATTTTTATGACAAAACAAAATGTTTTTTTTCCTTATTTTATTTAATAGAATTTTTTCTTGTTATCTACTGGCATATTTCCCCTATCAATATTGTAGCTTAAGTTGCACTAAAAAAATCATATAGTAATAAGAACATACCCTAGCTGTGTTTCTGACTTTGTCATAAAGTAATAAGAACATACCCTAGCTCTGTTTCTGACTTTGTCATATCGTGTTTGTACATCAGCCAAGGAGTCAGACACGTCTGGATTTTCACTTAGAGCTTCAAGGTTAGCTACTCTCTCTGCCAACTCATTTACTAATCTATGGTGGTTCTCTACATCACTCAGTATCAGCTATAAAATACAAATGTCTTGGTCAAAAGGAAATAACTCTTGTTATAACTACTTCATGCCAAATTGTTCAAGATATGTGATTTACAAATATTCTTCAATGTAGAAAATTAAGAATGATTGTTAGATCTTGTTAAAGCATGTATCAATATCACTCTTATTCCCAATTCAAATGTTAAATGACTAGACATAGAGAAAATAATGGTGTCATTATTTTCAAAGGTCATAATGAATTACTTTCAGCACAGATCCCCAAATTCTTCACAAACTGATACATCACAGTCCTATATTTGGAAAAACATTATTGATATTTTAGATGAGAATAAGTAATGATGACCTAATTTTACAATTTTGCCTTTCAATACTACTGGTATGAGAAGGAATAGATGACATAGGATGGTCATAAAAGTTTTGGTGTAGTTAAGTGGATAAAAGTTAGAAATGAGATGATCAAAATTACACCCATAGTAAAAACCGAATACATCCCCATTTTTTTTCTCATAACATTTAGTTAAGTTAACCATCACAAACACAACTCCTTAACTCACTACAATAAAACACAAAATGATGTTAACAAAGGGAGATAATTTATGTCAATAATAAAACACAAAATGATGTTAACAAAGGGAGATAATTTATGTCAATAATAAAACACAAAATGATGTTCATAACAAAATTTTACAATAGGTCAATGTACTAAAGGCCTAAGTGATAATAAAATATTAGAACCTTGTATTTATAGAAGAAATTTTAATGTGAAATAGCTTTGTTCCAAATTTTCAGTGAATTTTAAGGGGCATAACTTTAAAGTGAGATAACCGGTACTAGTAGTCTTCTATAAGAATTTTGCTTAGCAAAGATGAGATCTGAATTGTATAATTATGTCAAAGATAGTATGATACCTTATATTTGTCTAGTTGAGTTTTCTTCTCTACAAGTTGTGCTTTAGGTTCAGGTTCATTAGAGAATGTATGTTCTGTATCAGCAAGCCATTTCACCAAACTGCCATAATATTCTTCATAATCATTCCATCGTTCCTGAACACCTTCTAACATGGTACTACACTCTGATATAGCTTGGTTCAGTTTCTCCCACTCATTGGTCAATTCTGTCACCTGCTGTTCTATGATTCTCTTCCCGTCAGACGAGGTATTAGGGAGGATTTTCTCTGCCAAGTCACAAACACGATTGACTCTCTGTAAACCATCATCCATACTGGCAGTGATTTGCTAAAAAACAAATTTATTTACATTAACGTGAAAAAACTTTGTTCATATCAGAAAAAAATACGCTGAAATACCATTATAAGACTTGTGATTGACGTTAGAATAGAATTAATAGTAACTGAACTATATATGTCTGATTTATAACTTATGTAACTAGTATTGGATAACTCATTTTAGTAATATCGTAATGACATATAAATTAACTGGTTTAAAGGTTATTATTAAGATTAATAGGTTAAGTCAGGTTACTGATGTTTACCCTATAATTGTGTGATTTTGAGTACTAATAAAGAGGGTCAAATAAACTTCAGTGTTATTTAGTCATGGACCTAATAAAGTATTTCTGGTACCTGACTCATGCATTAATCATAAGATGTGGTAATAGTTAAATGAATTTAACCAATAACCTTAACAAGATATAATTTTTTTTTAAATTGCTGGCCCATGGAAAAGCAGGTCAAAAGTCACATGACACACGTTGATAGTAAAAGGACAATAAGATATTACAATGTACCAAATGTGCTAACTGACTTGTGCTAGAGAAACATGCATGGTTATGTAGCATACTAAACATTTCCTGTTATTACAATAATATACACCAAATATCATTCAGCTATGATTTGGATGATGCTAAAAAGAAAATTATTCAGAAAATTTGAATCCTGTTCATGGCGAGGTGTACTTGATACAAGTTTGTTAGTGACCTGCAACAGGTTGGTGGTTTTCTCCGGTTTTCTCCACCAATAAAACTGACTGCCACGATTAACTGAAATATTGTTGAAAGTGGTGTTAAACACCATAAACAAGCCACTCAAAACATGAAATTTACAAATCATAAAAACCAGTGAGATCAATAAACTCATAAATACAAATCAATATTAGAAGTGAATACTACATTGTAACAATACACTACATCTTTTGATTCTCCAATAGTTGTTAAATTTACCTTTCATAAAACTTGTCTTCAGCAAAAGACAACAATAAATAAATTCATAGTTACCTTAATATCATCCATACGATCTTGGATTGTATTCCAGTCTCCTGATGTATCGTTACAATCTTGAACTCTCTCGTCCATGGCAGCCAGCCAATGAGCAGCATCATCAAAGGCATCATTGTAAGCTTTGTGGTCTTTAGCATTATCACTCAGCCTCTGTATCATTCCCTGTGGTACGAAAATTTCAACAATGCTCATTTTTGTAAAATATTTTTTTGCACTTTTTTAACAACGATCATCATTCCTTAACTGAACATCTTATTTATTCCATAACTATTTCAACATATAAAGGTGTCCGTATTTAAAAAAACAAAAATAAAGATCACATCCACAAGAACTGACTTCCATGTTGTTTCTTCTTCACAGATATATCCTTTTAGAGTTCTTAGCATTTGATCTTAAAACAGCATTTCACTGATCTATATAATACAATTAACATTTTATCTATAAATATTCCAGTGTGTGAGAATTTGGCCGTTTACCGATTTCTGCATTGTGTATTATGCAAAAATTTAATCTCATTACTAACAGAAGTCGCTCAAGATGTGTTAGGTAAATAATTACAATTTAACAGCTTAAAGGTGTAAAGAGATTTACCATGGATGACTGAACAGCAACTGTATTAAATATTTTGTAATATAAAATTCTCAATGTATGGAAAACGTAAATTAAAATCCATATATTTATATGTATAACATACAAACAAGAATAAGCAACATTCAAGTTATTAACATTAAAAAGAACTTGACATTTACACATGAAAATTTAAATAAACTGTTTACCTGCCAAACTGGAGGACATTCAAAAAAGGAAGAAATCTCCATTACAGCATTTCCCCATGTAGGGGGTTTTTGCATAATGATCTGTTGTTTGTGATCAATTTAAAAAAAAAATGTGTAACAGTCTAGAGTGAAACTTTTAGCATATGGAAAAATTCCAACCTTTTGTAATATAATAATTAGTTGTAAACAAACTTAAAATTGATTACCACTGTAAGAACATAACTATTTGTTAATTATTGACCCAATTATTTTAATTATATCTTAAAAATAGGACAAAAATAATTACCTGAAATTCTTTTAAAAAGAGGGAGATTAAGGGTCACAAAATAGGGCAATCATATCTTGAACTCCTGAGAAAAAGATGGACATTAAAGGGGATATTACATTGTGGAAGGAAGTCTCCTCCTCAAAGAAGGAAGGGGATTCCCTCTTTATTTAACTGAAGAAAATTGTGAGTGAATTCATATTCAGTGAAAGAGACATAAAAATTGTTTCTTTTAAACATTTTTAGGGTTACACTATAAACTTTTAATACTTATTTATGTCTACACGATTTTCATACAAGTCCTTAACATTTAAAGTATCAAATAAGTTTAAAATACAATCTATTTACAGCAGACAGTTTCAGTAATTAAAATGTCAAAAATCTATATAAACAAAAACTTCAAAAGTACTTTTAACCTTTCGTACTGACAAATGCTGTGACCATGTTATATCTTTTTTCTCAAATCAATTTAATCACACAGGTGTTGTTTTTCTTAAATTGTGTTCCACTTTTTTCCAAAGCAAAAGAAAAGTCATATATATATCAATGTTCAGTTAATTGACATAAATATACCAATGTTTCAGTCAGCAGCCTTCTTCAAGGTGAAAAATTGCAATACAATTTAATTTCTGCCTTATTTTTATTTTTTTGTACAGATACAATAGACTACCGATATAACATTTTAAGGACATAATAAAAGAACAAAACAATTTTTATATGTTCGTTACTACCATCAATGATAAAGTACAACTGACCTTAGCAGCTGACATAAGTCCATGGTACTTGGTAGACAGCATCATCATGTTATTAGAGACACGAGGGTCTATACTCCTCTGTGACACAGCATCACTTCTCTCCTTCACATGCTCCAGTGTCAATTTCTTCTTCAGTATCTCTTCAAAGATGTCCTAAGTATAATATAATTATTTATTAGAAACGAAAATTGTTTAGGCCACTCCAAATTAAATACTTGTTCTTCGGACCCGCTCGCACCTTAAAATTCAGATTGAAAATTTTGACAAAAAATGTTTCCTCACCATTTCTTCAACATTCCATCTTCATGTTTCATGATTTTTAAACAATTTAAAATTAAAAAAAGTCGCCCGCTTATAAAATTATCTTGAATTCTCATTTAAAAACACAAAAATGAGGGGAAAAATGATTAAAAATTTTTAAAAAGTGTCGCTCGCTTGTTCAAGATTTTATCGCCTCCAAAAATTCAATTTTCAGAAAAAAAAATTAATTGAAAAAATTTCGCTCGCACGCTCCATTTTTTAATGAAAAAATCTGAAGAACAAGTAATCAATTTGGAGTGGCCTTACAGTTTTTTTAATAATAAAAAAAAATAGGTCCACAAAAAACAGATTAACCCATAAGACAGGAGAGGTTAAGGAAAGTTTATATTGAAAAGTACAACAATAACATGTGAAAATCGACCAGAATACAGTATTATTTGATACACTCAGGCAAAGAGCTGATAAAATAACTAAAATATTTAAAATAAGTTTAAATAAATTGACCTGTTTCACATTAACGTAAGAAATAGTATGCATAGTATAAAAACCATCAAACTTCAGAGTGTAAACTTTTCACAACTTATACTACAACAAAATTGTTTTAGATAAGCGAAGAAAAAATATATATGAAAAAATGGGTGTCAGCTTCAGAAAAGGTATTTTTTCAAGCTTCTTGTACAGCATCCAAAACTTTTTTTTTTATTTCAGCAAAAAGGAACTGAAATTGTTTAGAATTGTCTGGATATTATAGTATAAAGCATAGAAACCCTCACTGATGGTCAAGAATGATAAAGACAATGACTAACCTCTCCTTGATTCAATTGTTTCTGTTTTTGCTGTAGATCTGGTTTGTTGGCATAGAGATCTTTGACATTAGATTCCATTTTTCCCATCCATTCATGGAAGCGATCGTACTCATCATCCATCTCCATCCAGTTACCAATACATCTCTCCAGGTTAGCCTCCATTTCATTAACAGAGGAAGAGAATGTGTTCCAATCGTCTTTAAGGTTCTGTATCTCTTTATGAATAGCCTCTTGTCCTCTAGGTGCTGTAGACATACATACTCTCTCTCCAAGTTGTGTAGCATTGTTTACCATGTCCTGTCCTTGTCTCATTTCACCTTTAAAGTCCTGTATATGCACAAATAAATAGGTGAAAATTAGTATTGTCAATGTATTTGCTTAGTATTAATAAGTAAGCAATGCTTACACATGTATTTTATAGCTTATTTAACTACGGCTGAAAATTGTTTAATGAAAACATCATATTTTGTAATTGTTAAGAATAAAATCTGTTTTATGGTCTATTTCCTATTTAGAAGAACAGCAACATATGTTTTCGAAGTTATACATAATTAATAAATTTTAGTTCTTCACAGACATCTTACTAAATCACCTAATTTCCTCTCATTAAATATATAAATGTATTTTAATTTTAACAGGTAATTTGGTGTATTGTTTTTACTGACCTTAAGTTGCTGTAGTCTATCTTGTAAAGTCTGTCTATCTCCTGTGTAGTCACTCAACCGTTGAAGCCGATGTCGGTTGTTTGCCAACCAATCCAAACAACCAATGTAAGCTTTCCTATACTCCTCATGACTTCTGACAATGTCATCTAATCGTAAGGTCATGTCCTTGGCAGAGTCATGGAGTTGTTGGTATCGACTGTTTAATTCTCTGACTAGAGCAATCGGTCGACTGTCCTTCAGATTGGAAGCTTTGTCTTCAAGTTTGTTCAAAGCATCTCTATGACCTAGAATATCTGCTTGAATTGCCTGCAAAACAAATCCAAAATATCTAGTTAAATTTTGCTTAAAAAAAATAAAAAAAATAATGGAAATATGTCAAGAACAAAATTACCTTTTAAATAGTGTACAGGACTGATAAAATTTGTTCTCTAAAACTGTGTATTTTGTGCAATAATAATTTTGTTGATCTGTGGGATTTAAACTTTCAAGTCTGAGCCATTTTCAGACGAAACTTAAGACTTTGTAAAACTGATCCTTGCTGTTTCTCTTCTCTATTTGAAGCCTTTAAGGGAAATCTACAGCATGCTTTTACTTATCAATGGGGTACCAACTTATCACGGAGTACAAGACATATCTATTATCAAATTATTTAACTGAGTATCAATCTAACATCTCGTAAAGGTTAATACTTACTTTAAACTTTTCTAGACTAGACCTCTTTTCTGGTAGATCAACTCTTGCCTCTGGATCTGATCTAAGTTTTGTTTCAAGGTCAGTCACCCATCCTGATAATTGATCATATGACCTATCAAAGTCGCCCCACTGTGACAAAGCTGATTCAAGACCACGTTTGGCTTGTGACACGTCTGTTAGCAGGTTCTCATATTGTGTCTTAGCCTTCTCTGTGTCTTGTTTAATCATCTGACAGCCTCTAGCACTAGTATTAGGTAATGTCCTCTCAGAACATTCCAGTAATGTCCTAAGTAAGTTATGTCCTTGATCCATAGCGGCTTGTAGTTCCTATTAAAATAAAAAGATGTGTATAGTCTGAAAGATTACCCATGATATCTTGAAATTTTAGGTCTAGTGATAAAAGACACAAATTCATATATTATCCTGTAGATTTTTTACAAGAATACATGGTAATTTCAACAACAAAATCAGGAATATTAATAAATATGTCAAATATGAAGATTTATCAATAAATGACGGACGCAATCATCAATCATTAATTTGTCAAGTTTGGAAAGTAACTGATTTTGAAGCCTGAAATATACATAATAGATAACAGAAATCTATATCTTTGTTTTTTTATCTTTAGTTTATAAAATAGTCAAACTACTTACCATAATTTGGTTGAGTTTACTGCCCACGTCATCTTTAGTACCAGAAGAATCGTGAACACTTCTAAGTTTGTGTTTAGTATCAGCTAGCCATTCCTCAAAGTCTGTACTGGCTTGCTTATAGCCAGCATGGTTATCACAGTATAATTCTAGATTCTTTACAATGTCCTAAAAAGTGGGGAAAAAAGATTAAAATTAATTTTTATGCAAAATGTGAAATTTAGCACCTGACTTGACATCAAAACATTTTATTCTTCTAACTGTTATTAATGGTGGTTTCATAATGAAACATATATAGTGAAACCTATCTAAGCCATACACTGGATAAAACAGAATCCTGTATAAACCTGTCTAAGCCATACACTGGATAAAACAGAATCCTGTATAAACCTGTCTAAACCATACACTGGATAAAACAGAATCCTGTATAAACCTGTCTAAACCATACACTGGATAAAACAGAATCCTGTATAAACCTGTCTAAACCATACACTGGATAAAACAGAATCCTGTATAAACCTGTCTAA